>JARKHS020025199.1:0-82816 GCA_030143305.2 Amblyomma americanum
AGCCTCGTTGGAGCAATCACTCGGCAGCCGCCGTCCGGCGTCACATCGTCCGCCTGCCAACCGTAGCAGGTTGTGTACGGGAAGAGCAATCTGAGTCTATCAAGCCATCAAGCGCCCCCCCCCCCCCCCTAAAAAAATAAACAAACAGCCGCGAGTGGGATTCGAACGCAGGGCGGCGCGAACAGACAGCTACGCTGTCGCTCACCCAGTCATCGGAGCAGCCATTCACCACACGTGTTAAACTGCAAGCCTCTCGCGTAATGCTTTGTAATGCGTAATGCTTTGCGTAATGCTTGTCGTCTTCATCAACTTTCATCTACTTTCAAACGCTGTTTGCAAAAAGGGCGTTGTGATGCTTCATCTGACGTGCATGGAAAGGAACGGAAAGGTGGGAGGTCTTAACCACTGCCGCAGGGTCATATCAATTTCAATCACCGCAGGATAACGTGTGCTGACATCGGAAAGCACATAGGCGTTTTATGCGATAACACACAAGCCTCATACTGAACTCTGTACTCATGTTTCGCCTTTTTTCTAGCAATATCGTACGCTGCCGGCTTCCGACACGCAGTCAACGTTAAATCAATGCGCAGGTGGCGCAGCAGATATAACAAAAAAAATCGATTTTAGTCTACAAATCGACATGCTGAGGCCGAAGCGAACAAATTAGTTGGGACGCATTTGTACACTCGTGGCTTCGGACAGGACTGCTTCGTTGCGCCGTAGTCACTGCGTCAAGATGACCCCGTGCCTTTCACCGTCGAAGGCCCTCACCTGCTTGCTTGGGAAATGCGTGTTTCTCCTCCATCGAAGGCAATGCTGGTAGCTAAGGAGCGGCAGGAACAGTCAAGAGTGGCGTAGTCCAATCAGTGATGCCTGGGCAGGATGCCAGAATCGAGTAAGGCTGCCGAGAATCGGAGCGCACGTGCTACCCCGCGCCCTTCCTTGCACTTCCTCTTCGGCGAACCATGAGTCAGCGGTGCTCGTGTTTGCCCAAATGCTGAAGTGCTGCTGAATGCTACGAAATTCCCCAGTACAGTGCTTTTACATCGTGAGTGTTTTAATATTTGCACGGCCATTTTCTTGTAGTCAAAGAACTATTTTCTTTGGCAGACGCGCGGTGGTTAGCCAGAACAAAAAAAATGTGGATTTCAGTGGAAATAATTACCTTATTCAATTACTTGTCCAACTGACAGAACTTCAGCCCCGTATTGTGAGTCCACCTTTCATGCATTACTGATCACTGTCTGATTCTTGGCAGATCTGTGGAATATACCGGATGTGAGACGATATCCTTTTCAAGCAAACAAGAGACATTTGCGGCACAACGGAGATATACGAGGCGAATAGTCGAACGGGGTACACAGCGAACGCTTCTCTGCTCTAGCTTCTCAGCACCATGCAGCGAGAGAAGGCCCTCGTTAATCTTGTTCACTGCTAGAAATATACTGATAAAATTCGCTTATAGTAAAAATTTTGGCGCCCAAATATGCGGCCAGGGAAAACTACAGGCGGACTTCTACCTTCTAGGTTTTCGTCGCCATGGATTCCCGATTTACCTAATCCTGTGTTCAGTCTCTCTGTAGTTATCTATCTTTCGTTCTTTTTATCGTCCAACAATATCTAAAGTTTGCATCTAAACTTATTATTCGGTAGCTCGTGCCTCGGTGTCTTGGTGCCTTGGCTACTCTAGTCAGGAAGGTACCCTTTGAAGGATTTGTTCTTTCATAAAAAGGTTAGTCCTGCAATAGCTTTCCACAAAAGTTCTTAATGAATCTGTTCCTTAATAAAAAACTGATTCTATAATAACTGCGCAAGACCGAGTGGAAGTTAAAATGCTGAAGATTATTTATGATTTTAAATATATTGGAAGAAATTGTGAAAGTCAGTTTTTCTTTGTAAAGCCTTTTGATCAAGACTGGCAAGTTGGAACGAACTGCTTTTCCAAACGCTTCAGCGATTAGACAAGGGTAAGGCCGCAAAATGTTTTGGTTCATAAACGTTCTCACAAACCAATAAAACAGCACTTCTTTGTCGCACTTTGTCGCACTGTCCGGCATTTTAGTCTCGCGCCCCTTTTCTCGGCTTACGCTTGCTTTATTCCGTCTAGGGCTCTTTTTTAACAGCTTGTATGGGATAGCTTTCTCTGCCGCTGGCCGCAATATGTGCTACTACATGATTTCATTTCGGTCATTTGATGCACCGCTTGACTGTCGACTCTCCAAAATCTACTGGAAACATGCAGAAGTATCCAAGCCAATGCACCTGTGGCCATTCTGCGATTGCACACCTTTCTTGGCAAAATGGTTCTTGCAGACAGTTTGGGAGAGCTACCGAGAAAGTAGACAACTCCCTGTTGACTTATACAGGCATAAGATTTTCAAATGCAGCGACCCTCTCGTTACTGTACGGTTACGTGTTCACTGTTGCCCACGCACGCCTTATTCTATGAGACAGAAAATTGAGTGACCATCATAGTGATGGCCTCTATGATGGACACACATCATGGTGGGGGTCTTCAAAGTGATGGCCACTCACTAATGACACTCCACTAGTGCTACAGCTGGCGTTCTGCATTCGCGGGCGCGAACTTTCTTGTTATTGCACTGCTGTCTCATCTCAGTAACCCGGGCTCGAGGCTCACGGACTTTTTCACCGTTGAAACTTTGGCGCCGCTTCACGGGAAAGCGAATTCAGATCGCCATGCAATCCCGTCTTGCGTTTGTGGTGTCGTTTACAAAATTTCCTCTTTCCTGTCTTGCAAATGCACGTCTGCGTGAGGACCCGCTCACAAGCCGCGTGCTAGGTGCGTCATGACCCTGTGACGTCATAGTAAAATCCGCGCCCTAAACATCACAAAACCGATACGTTTTTGCTGATATAGCTATCGCTATAGAAGAAAGAATTTACGTGACGACGACTCAAATACTTCTCCCTACGCACCAGTACAGCTGTTCATAACCCACACCTCAGAGACCTGCATATATGCTGAAATCCGCATACTGCGTGCAACACTGGACGGCGGGGGAAGTGGCGTAGGCCGTGTTCATGCTTTAGATTGAGTGTAAATTCAGCACGGACTGTAGAATGGAGAGCTGCACTGCACGTAATAGCAGTGGAGGTAGCCGCATTGTCAATTTCGCTACTCTTGTTTTCACCTAGCAGTAAAACAGCGGCACATTTTGTTACATAACCTCAGAAACCTAGTCCTTCGTTTTTTTTTTGTATATGAGTACGTATGTTTTGTAATATTTACAGACATTTTCACTACCTTTACAGCGGTGCTTGATCTTAAACACAGCTGTCCTATTGCTCTGGAAGTTCGGAGTGACGTTTTTACTGACTCACTACATAATATAAATCCCTATTGGCCCTTTTCTGTGCTTCACCCTATATGCAACAGTGGTCAGTGCTCGCCCCACACAAATCCCAGGTCTGCTTGGGGGCTCGATCAAGCTGTCCGATTAATGCAACCTCCGTGCAGCAAACCTTCTGCCGTCATGTCCTCGATATGCCCTTCAAGAACGGCTGCTCCAATTTGCAAAGTGACTGCGACCGCGTCCATCCGGTGAGCACCTTTCTTCATGCTGAAAAAGAAGGGTCTGCGGTAACCACAGTGCATAGCCTCCTAAATTTTCCATGCCTTGTCATTGGCGCCAAGATCAAAGGATGCCGATCGTCGCACTTTTCGTCAAGGCTGCGAGCGCCGGTTTCTCGGCGATCGGCGAAAGTACGCGTGTGACGATGAATGAGGCGCCTCGCATCGCAAAATGCCTAAAAAATTCTGAGGGCATTTAAGTCTGCTCCCGCGCAGGAATGTGAAAGCATAAAACTTTATAGAACGTGAGTTTTTTCCAAGACGGCAGTATGCGTTGTATTTTTTTAATTTTCTGAGGTTAGTTTTTCATATGCGTTCATTTTTTGTATGTGTTTTTATTCTGTTGTATTTTTATTTTATATTATTTTAGTTCAGACGACGTCACTTGATTGACAGATGAGGCGGACGCCTTCCTGCGAATGAACGCTTCCTCATGAGGCAAGTAAGGCTTTCGCCTTAAAAAAGTCGTTCATCGCCTGGCTCATCGCGGCGCACCTACAACATTTGTCCGTAATGTGCCGAGTCTGAGACAATTAAAAAAAATGCGTTTAACGTTGAAATCATTTGTTCAGCACCCCCTTCGAAATAGTCTCCTTTCCAGTCTATGCACAGCTTCCAAACGATTCTTTACTTCTTGAAAACCGTTGGAAACCGCTTCTTTTGGCAGGGCTATCAGCTCCTTTGTCGTGGCGTCTTGAATGGCCTCCCACGCTCCCCATCCAGGGAACATTTAGGGCTCTCTTCACACTACGAAAACAGGAAAAAACCGCATGGGGAGAGGTTAACGGAGTATGGCGGATGGGGAAGTACACTAATGCTGTGCTTGGCGAGAAATCTTGTGACGTTCAGAGCAGTGTGCGGCCTCGCGTTATCGTGGAGAAGGCTCCATTGTCCAGATGCCCATAAGTCAGGTCGACGGCGTCGCAGTGCATCACGCATGTTTTGGAGAGCGCGGGTATAAAACTCCTGATTCATCGTCTGACCTTGTGGGACGAACTCTTGGTGTATGACACCTCTTCCACCGAAAAAAAAGACTATCAGCACCGTCTTTGTTTTGGTCGTCTGTCGCCGCACCTTTTTCGGCGCCGGAGTGCTTGTGGACCGCCATTCGGCGCTCTGCCCCTTTGAGGATCGCATTGAAAACACCAAGTTTCGTCTTCAGCAATGATGCTGTCGAAGAATGCAGCATCCTTCTCTGCCTCGGAAAACAAATCAGCGCTCACTGATGCCCGCGTGTCCTTCTGGTCCTGTGTGAGGAAGTGCGGCACAAGTCTGGCATTCAGCTTTCGTTATCACGAAAAATTTGGTGGCATGTTGTCTTACTAAGGTCGAGAGCATGTGATAGCATGCGGACTGTAATGGTTCGGTCTTGCTGTACGATTTCCCTGATCCGAGCCATGTTGTTTTCATTCCGTGAGGTTGAACGGCGCCCTTGCCTTGTGTCATCTTCCACCGATGTTCTCCCCGAAACGAACCTCTTGTGCCACTCGAAAACTGGCGCCCGCGATAAGGTCTCGTTGCCATAAGCGTCACGAAGGAGCTCATACGTCTGTGGGGCTGTCTTGCCAAGCTTCACACAGAATTTTATGTTTACACGCTGTTCGAGGTGGGCGTCCATCTCTCCACATTCACTCACAGTAGAATGCGCAGACGACTAGTGACAACCTATTTTTCTACATGTAGTGCCATCTAGCGGCTGTCACAGCAATTAACATAAATACCTCAGGTTAGCCGGAAAAGATGGCGCTACACATAAGCACCAACATTTGTTTTGGGGAATCATTTCTAGAGAAGAAAATAAATTAGTCTCGAAACTTTACGGACAAAGGTTTTAGTTTTGTCACTGGCCGTGATGAGGCGTTCGCATCGCAGACAACCCGCTCGCGACAGAAAGATTGAAGTGCACGCGAACCTGCTGTAAGCGCCCATTGGCGCGTAGTGCAACCCTCTCGTGACCTCCTCACACTTCGCCCGCCAGGAACGCTTGTAGCCTTGACTTTGCTTGAACGGCCTCTTTTGAGCCTATGGCCAGCCATGGAAAATGTGGGAGGATATGTACAGTGACTGGTTCTAAAGCAGCTAATTTTGAACCAAGTTGATATTTCGGAATATCTTGGTAAGCCAGCGTTGCACATGTGATCACGGTTGTGTCGCCGCGTAGGCTACGTGCCATGCCACAACTACCCAGTGGAGATCGTTGCTTACAGGAGAGTGTAGCGCAATGACCCGTTGGAAGTGGTGTCATAATACACCAAGGAAAGGATAACGAATGTCTGGCATTTCACGCTGACTTGTTTTCTCTTGGATACGTAACAGCAATTATCTTGAAAGCACAATTAATTCCCTTGCGTTAAAAAAAATAAAACAGACAGCTCTTTGAAACCTTGCATCTTTCTTTTTGGCCACATACGTTTTGCAGCTGCCACGTAGAACGTGTTGTAGTTTATGTTAAAACTATTCTTCCATTCTTCATGCTCGAAGCTAGAATAACTTTTTAAAGCCCTGTGAATCGAACGTGTCCCGTCTTCAAAACAGCACTCGCCTTCGTGAGATGATCGCGGTCTGTGGATAAGAAGCAGACTCCTATATGAGCAGCTGCCAAATGTGTGTCAAGGAAAGGTGGGAGCCAGGAGGAGGTGAACAACAGCGAACTCAAACGGCACGGTTTCCGTAGAGCTTGCTCCTGAGAAGTTATCGTAGCGTCGAGAGGTCGCGGTGCGATGCAGTTCTGAGCGCGCTAGCGTGATATTTTGTAGTTGACTCTAGAGTTTAATAAACATTTCTTAATGTGCATCTGACAAAAATCCTCGCCCTAGATAGCCATTACCATCCTCAAAGCATATTTCCATCTAAAGCAACCAGAAGCGCTCAAACTAAAGAACACCTTTGGGAAGCGCTGCAGAAACAAGAAATGCTGTAACACAACCAGACAAATAAAATATCATAATGGCTCCCAGCCTTGCCATCAAATAGGACGAGCTGTTGTGAAGAATGCACACATTAGAGTGCATATAACGTTCTATATAGAATAGCTATAAATTTATTTGCACCTGACAGCTGCCGCACCAAAGTTGGTTTCATTTGAAAGGGGCCTAAAAAGGTATATACTGGATGTATCTAGTGGATAATTCTTAGAAACGTGAAATGGAGTGAAGCTAAGTGAAACCCTAAGCGCAGCACATTATTCGTAAAGGCTGCCCTCTATAGTCCTGATATTTTCGAATGTCCTAATGTCAATATTCCCATTGGCAGATACGAATGTGTTATGTTCGTGCTTTCACTAAAAGGCCGTGGAAGTTCACCTTCTAAAGTATGCGGATATCATGCCATCACTTATGCAGTTTCAATAAAAATTTCAGAGTAGCCAAAAGTGTGATAATTTTTTTATGCTTTGTGCTGATGCGGACAACGGGGCGGGAATATCATACTGAACAATTCTGAACAAAAACATATTTGAGCCTGAAACAGTTTATCAACGCATTTTGCTCATATAATAGAAAATTTCGCAATTTCGCTATCACTAGGTCACTATGCTATAACAATAAATATATCCGCCATCCACCCAATGGCGGTCTTGAATTTTTTTGCTGTTAGCGTTCTTTGTATTGTCGAAAGCATTCCCCTTTGTTTTTCTATGGCAGTTTGAATTTTTCGATGTGTTAGAGGAAAATAGTTTAAAAGAATGATTTTGTTATACGTCTGAAGGACGGACCATTGCCTTCAAAATTTTTTTAAGAGTATCTTACAATTTTTCAATATTCAAAATTTTTGTCCGAGAATGTTCGACACGACTAGTAGCATTTTGGGAAAGCTAGCAGCTTAGCATTGAAATAAAATTTTCGTTATAGTCCGCTTGCTTAGACGGCCTGGAGATCTGAAACCCTATCTTTTAAGGAGCAATACGAGATCGGATCTATGCACGTGGTCTACAAGAAGCAGTCAAACAAACGAAAATTAAGCAGATAAAGGCTTAACTCGGCAAGCGCATTTAAGGTTAGCTTTTTTTTTTTCAAGTAAACTTTTGGCTGTTCGGGGCAGTGATCATGCACCAACAATGTATCATACCGGATATTAACTGGTATGTCATAGCGCTTAGTGAGACTAGGAGGACAGTTGAAGTTACATTTCTAAAGGTCGGGCACGTAGTGTTCTGTCGTGGATTAGCGGACAGACGAGAACTAGGTGTGGGATTCCTCATAAATCAGGAAATAGCTGGCAACATAGAGGAGTTCTACAGTATTGACGAGAAAGTGACAACTATCGTAATTTGACTTAATAAAGGTACAAGCTGAAGGGAGTGCAGGCCTACGCGCCTGCATCCAGCCATGATGACCAGAGAGTTGAAAGCATCTATGAAGACGTGGAACCGGCAATGAAAAAAGTAACATCACAGTATACTGTTCTAATGGACGACATCAATGCGAAGGTAGGAAAGAAGCAGGCTGGAGACCAAGCAGTAGGCGACTATTTCATAGGCTCCAGAAATAGCAGTGGGGAGTT
The DNA here is from genome assembly GCA_030143305.2 of Amblyomma americanum. Taxonomy (NCBI): domain Eukaryota; kingdom Metazoa; phylum Arthropoda; class Arachnida; order Ixodida; family Ixodidae; genus Amblyomma; species Amblyomma americanum. Next base: position 8,099 of record JARKHS020025199.1, read on the forward strand.
ATTAATAGAGTTCGCAGAGGGAAATAATTTGTATATCACGAATACCTTCTTCCGCAAACTAGAGAACGAGACGTGATGATGATGATGATTAATTTTTATGGCACAAGGGCATGTTTGACCAAAGAGCACCGTGACACAAGGTTTTTATTTAACTCAAGGTGGGGTCAAAGACCCATTTCCCAAGCATTTCACCCTAAATAAGCCGAGCACCAGGCCAGGGGAAGCTTGAGTCACCGGTGAGTACACAGCGTCACTGAAGATCGAACCGCGCACCTCCCGCATGAGAGACGCGCAAATTCTCGAATGACTAGGCCACCTCTGCGGTAGAACAGGAAGTGGACGAGGAAGAACCCCTGTGGTGAAACTAAAAATTATACAGATTTCGTACTATGCGCTCACCCTGTCATCTTGCAGGATGTGGGGGACCTCGAAAAGGTACGTTGTAGCGACTACAGAACGTATAAGGTCTCGAATTAGCTTATACTTGAAGAGAGAACGGAATAACACAGTGAAGTGGAATCGCATTAAGCAAGTCGCGGTAACAGGGAAAGTAGAAGAATTGAGGATATCGCTGCAGAACAAATATTCGGCTTTAACTGAGAAAGATGTTCTTAACGTTCAAATATAAAATATAATCCGATAGCTATCATTACGAAGTGCACAACAAAGGATGGTTCAATAGGATACCGGCAAGCAATCTCAGGAGACGAAAGATCTGAGTTAGAAACGCCAAAGCATGGAGACACCTAACCATATATGCCGATCTGACCTGGCAGAGTTATGAAATTTAATAAATAAGCGGAAGGTAGCCCACATAAGGAGGTTTAATATCGTGAGAATCGAGCATGTTCAATGTCAGTCCACGTTAGAGACACTGAGGAGGTTCAAGTTTTCCTGTAACATCTACCACGGTGTCGCTCAGAACACACGTTTTGGTTGGGGACGTTAAAGGGACATTGTAGAGAACTCTGCAAGCATTGTTCTCAGTGCAAATGGATGCTCTTCTTCTTTGCGATTGCGATGTTGTTTGTCCTGCCTCAAAAGACGCATTTATCGGCAAGAAAATTGGATTTAAGAATCTTCCCGCCACTTCACTCAAACTCATGACGTCTTTGCCGAAAATGGGAGGTAGTCACCGTTTTGATGTGAGTGGCGGCGTAGCGTAGCCTCTGATATTCTCGCAAAAAGATAGATGCCGGAACATGCATTTCACTCGGGAATTTGGCTCGGGATAGCGACGTCTCGTTTCGTTTTCAGGTGTTTTCTGGGTTACTAAATCTTTATTTTAGATGAGCGTAGTTTTCTTCGTGATGAGAACCCACGATCAGAACCATACCGATACAGGCCAACTTTTATTCCTACCGAGTGTTTCTTTAAAAGAAACAATTTGCCACTGACTATTTATTTTAAGGTCTGCAATTGGTGACGTAGCGAAAACGCATTTTTGCGAGCGTTTTAAAGAAGAGAATCCAAACACCATGCCAAGGGAAAATGGTTATTCCGTAGGAAAAGCTGTGAGTAACCGGCGTCATAGCGGATTCAACCCAAATAAACAGCCGTAGCAGGCTTCATCTGGTGCATCTGCTATTATTAAAACAATCTGAAAATTTTCTTTACTCTTTGAGATGCTGCTCCTTCCTTCTTGGCACCAGCCGCCGCAGTGGCTCAGTGGTTATGGCGCTCGGCTGCTGATCCGAAAAACGCGGGTTCGACTCCGGCCGCGGCGGTCGAATTTCGATGGAGGCGAAATTCTAGAGGTTCATTTTCGCTCTCAGCGCAACACAAACGGGACACAAGACGAAGGACAAGCACAAACAGGCGCTGACTATCAACTGGTTTTTTTATTGAAGAACGAAAAGCGTATAAATATAAACAGTGAACAACTTATCAATCAACAAAAGTTATCTGGAAGGCACGTGGGAGGTCAGATAGCTCAATTCCCTCTCGGATAACGTTATGGAAGGGCTGCTGATACATTTTGCGCCGTTGTGGTAAAAATAAAAAGCTTCCATTACCTCACGTGTTAATTTATTGTTATGTCGGAACAGGATGCGTGTGTTCTTGTAATCCTACATAATAAATTAACACGCGAGGTAATGGAAGCTTTTTATATTTACCACAACGGCGCAAAATGTATCAGCAGCAATTCCATAACGTTATCCGAATTGAGCTATGTAACCTCCCACGTGCCTTTCAGATAACTTTTGTTGATTGATAAGTTGTTCACTGTTTGTATTTATACGCTTTTCGTTCTTCAATAAAAAACCAGTTGAGAGTCAGCGCCTGTTTGTGCTAGTCCTTCGTTTTGTGTCCCGTTCGTGTTGCGCTGAGAGCGAAAATGAACACTTACCAACTCGCCCAAATTTCAGCCTTGCTGAAATTCTAGAGGCCCGTGCACTGTGCGATGTCAATGCACGTTAAAGAACCCCAGGTAGTCGAAATTTCCGGAGCCCTTCACTACGGCGTCCCTCATAGCCTGAGTCACTTTGGGACGTGAAACCCCCATAAACCAAACCTTCTTGGCACCAGCAGGTGTTTCAACATTTATGGGTGGTTCTATAGCATTGCCAAAGATGTGACATAGGATGTAGTACATCGGGTAACCAAATGACCGGGAAGAGCCCGTTAACTGCATTAGAAGTTGAATATGAATTGCGTGCGTCCCATTATTTGATGTCATTCATCAGTGAAAGAAAATTTTTGTGGCACTGCTGTATAAATATTACAATTTCTTTTCCTACATTTCGTCAACTTCTCCAGCCTATCGTGGGAAACGAACAAGAACAACCTGAGAAACCAAGAGCAGAAAAGCCGCTGTTGCGTTTTGATTCCGGTCAATCAAATATCGTAAAACTACGTTTTGCATTTTCGTAATTAAAGTACGCGATCAAAAAATCTTGCCCCTCCCCCACCCCCAACTTAACAATGCCCAGCCTTGATCAGCAGGTCACCCAATTGAAGATGAGCAGCTACCCTCGACAGTTTTTAGCCAGCATTGCGGAAACCTTGTTATTAAGAGATGTCGCAGGCTCGAAAAAGGCAAATAAAACGCGCTGTAAAGGGTGCCCCGTTGTCACGCCGTGTATTCACAGAATTTCTCACAGATTAAAGATAAACGGCTGGCAAGCACGGTGTAAAAGTAGTTTTTTCAGCTCCTTATAAGATAAGAAAATGCAATAAGATGAACGAACGAGAAAAACAAAAAAAGCAACCCGCGTGTGACGTCAGACACGATACAACCGAAGTTTAGCGTGACGAAAACGTCAGCTGCAATATTGCGCTTCGCTCCAAAAGAGCTTATGTTGGGAGGACGGGGAGGTGCCTTAACAAGAGACTAAGCAAGCACGAGAGGGCCTGTGAAGAAATTGCAAAAAAAGGCGGAGGTTCCAGGTCGAGCTGAGAGCAGGAAAAACGATAAATCATATTAGATTTTGTCATGAAAGCTACGTCAGATTACCAATCTGCCATTGCACCTTCGGTCATGTTAAGAACAACCGAGTTTGACTCTTCAAGGACAACCGTATTAAGCACTTGTGATGTGCAGGAGTTGGCTGACAAATTTTTTTTTTCTGTATCCTTTCTCTTTCTCTTTTTACGCATGAAAGCGGGGGTCTAGGGCTATTGCACATCCTTTTGAGCATGGTATAACGTGGAGCGTTTTTATACTCGTGTCTATTCCGAAAAATAAAGTTGGTTGCAGCGCTTCTTCGGGTGTATGTTCGTACGTTCCTGTGACCAGCTTCGGAATATATGTTCAAAAGAAATGCTGGACGCGATCGCATCCTTAAGTTTCTTTCAAGGCATGCGCATATAATAAAGCTGCTTTCGCGAAAAATAACTGCTATGCACCTTGTACAGAAATACGTCAAGCAAAAAACAAGCGGTCGTCATTGTTCCAGAGGCTGCTGCCATCGTGTGCGGAAGAAGAAAGCAATAATCGCTCTATTCCAGTAGTAAAATAGCGCATGATGCTAAAGAGTGCGCAACACGGATGCATGAGCGTTAGCTGTGGTGTTACTGCAAAGAAGGACGCCGAACGCAGTTCGGAAACGCTCGTACGCAATCTTGTTCGGTGGTGCGTTTCGAACAAACCACCAACCACAGATCTGGCGGACGCCGAAGTCAATAGGCCACCCGTCGCCTCTCACCCTATTTCCTCTCTTTATTTTCCTCTTGATCCACTCTCCTCCTTGTGGAGATTGGGATTTCCTTCTCTCTACTTTGCCACCTGCCAACATAAGCAAGTGGCAGGTGATGCAGCGGACGACGATGTTTCTTCAAAAGGGTATTAGTCTGAGCTAGTCCCGTCCCTTTAGTCCTTTAGTCCCGTCTTTTTGCGCTGTACCTTTTCCTGCGAGATGTTTCTTCAATGTGGTCATACAAAAGCCTTATTTTCGTCAATATGTCTCTATTGTTTGAATGTGCAAGGCCCCAAGGCCATTCCTTCACTGTGCGTATGTGCCACTCCACCTGAGGACAACTACAACATACCGACTAGCCCAGCTCACCATTCCTCTACTGCAGCTAACTCTCATTACTTTCAGATGGCTCGAGAATGCTTTAAGCATTAACAGATTTGTTCTTTACAAACGCGATAGTAATAAATGCTAACGTCTTATATATTCAGGTAATCAGCTCATTAGTCAACGGAAGATCTACATTTCAATTAGAATATTTGGCGGATTAACTTTGAGCATACACAGCGTGCATTACATTAAATAGTATTTAAACGTTTTCTTTATACACATCAGAACAAATCCAAAAAATTACCTGCAGCGTGCTGCCTTGTTTACTACAGCGTCAGCAATATCAGCTATGCATAAGCGTTTTTTCGTGGCCTTACAGCAATGGAGGAAGCCCAAAATAATTCTTTTGCCTGGCCTTTTTCGACTGCAAGTTGGTAGCTGGTAACTATTTGCTTTGATCAGATATACTTATAACATGCAAATATAGCGTGGTCTGTAATCCTAAAAAAAACTCGCATGGTTATGACTGTGTAAGGAAAGATTAAGGAAGATTTTGATGCATTCTCATCTCTTGATATTGTCACGAAGTGGTGACTGCAATCCGAGGAGCAGAACGACCGAGATAACGGCGGCTAAACAAAACCCTTTACTTCGGCGGACTTGCGCCCACAATGGACCGAATCATGCGGCGGCGGCGTCGCAACAAGCGTACTCGGCGGTGGTCGAACAGAATGCCCGCCGCTGTCGGCCGTGCTCAATTTAATGCTGATAGCGAACTTTCGAGATAAAGCGTGTAAAGTTTCTAGAACATTCTGGATCAACGTATAATCAGCTCTGCATGGATGCGATCAACCGAGAAAAATCTGGTCGCGTCTTGCATCGCAAACAAGGCGATAAAGCGGCTTGCAGGCAGTTTTGAAGAATGAACAAGCACTGCAAAGATTTGCGGCATTACTCCCCTCTAAACGAAGCATCGACCCCATGCATTAAAACAAATAAGGCGACTAGCAGCAAAGAAAAAACGAATCGTGCAAACATAAACAAAGTGTGGAAACACATCCTCCTTTAGCGCGCATAATATAGCTTTAGATGGACGACATGGACAACTTCTCATCGCACGCGGCGTCACTGGGATACAGCCATTGCTTCAGGGATGACTTCATACTCCAGTTCACCCTAGCCGACGAAGAACCTTGTACGGGCTGAAATGGCGGCGCAAAAGTTTTTCACTCAATCCACGACGGCGAATGGACGTCCAAACCCAAACTTGGTCTCCTAGCTTGTATTCCGCGTTGCGTCTTCGTAGGTTCTGGCGTCTGGCATCGGTCCGCTGGTGGCCTTTGATCCGTAATAGGGCAAGTCTTCGAGCTTCTGCGCTGAAAGTAGTCGGCGACGTCTACGTTCTATTCTTCGGTAACGTTGGGCAGCATGGCGTCTAGCGTGGCCGTGGCCTCCCTGTCATGGACGAGCCTACTAAGGCGTCATCTCGGCGGTCTCCTGCACTGCGGTGCCATAGACGAAGACGACGTAATGCAGGATGACGTCCCAGGTCTCGTGTTCAGAATCTACATACATGCTGAGCATATCGGTGATGGTATTGTTCCGGCGCTCGGTCAGTCCGTTGGTCTGCAGATGGTATGCAGTTGTCCTCCGGTGGCTGGTCTGGCTGTAACGCAGGATGGCTTGCGTTAGTCCCGCCGTGAATGATGTTCCTCTGTCCGTGATGAGCACATCGGGGGCGCCGTGTCGAAGAAGAATGCACTCCATAAAAAATTTGGCGACCTCTGCTGCTGTTCGGTTCAGTAGGGCTTTTGCCTCGGCGTAGCGGTTCGGGTAGTCGGTCGCTATGATGATCCACTTATTTCCAGACGTTGACTTTGGAACAGGGCCAGGCAAGTCCGTGCCGATCTGCTGAAAGGGCGTTGAGGGGGGTTCAGTGGGGTTCAGAAATCCCGCTGGTCGGGTGGGAGGGGTCTTTTGTCGCTGACAATCTCGGCAGGTTTTCACATAATGTGCGACATCGGCAGACATTCGGGGCCAATAATTCTTGTCTTGAATGCGGCGGAGGGTGCGAGTAAACCCGAGATGCCCAGCTATCGGCTCGTTGTGTGAAGCCGGTAGAACTTCTTCGCGGAGACAAGCAGGTACAACAAAGAGGTTGGCTGTTTTGTTCATTGCGAAGTTCTTCACGATGACATCATTCTGTACACGAAAGGAAGACAGTCCTCGTTTGAATGAGGCGGGGGGTGAAGAAACCTTGCCTTCCAAGTACTCGATGAGGTGTTTTAGGTCGGGGTCTGAGCGTTGCTGCTATGCAAACAAGCTGCGGCTGATGTATCCCAGAAAGGCGTCCTCATCGTCGTCCGGAGGCGGTACATCTGCAGGGTCTCGTGAGAGGCAAATGGCGTCAGAGTGCTTGCGTCCGGACCTGTAAACGAAGGTGACGTCAAGCTCCTAGAGGCGCAGATTTCATCGTGCGAGGCGGCCACAGGGTTCGTTCAAATTGGCAAGCCAGCACAGCGCGGGGTGATCGCTGACGACCTTGAACGATCGTCCGTACAGGTAGGGGCGGAATTTCGACATAGCCCAGATGATGGCAAGGCCCTTCTTCTCAGTTGTAGAATAGTTAGTGTAGCGAAACTATCACCGTCAGCAGTGCTGCGCCGCCTCGGCTCGTGACATCCGCTCGCACTAGCTACGTGGGGCCATGTGCGGAGTAGAATACAGACAGTGGGTACCTGGTTCCCACCCTGTTCGCTTCCTCCACGTCGCGCTCCGTGAATTTGTAGGAGACTAAGTCTCTCTACCTCTACAGTTTGCTGACCTGGACGTGATGGACGCGGATAACGCAGCCATGGTTACGACGCCCAGGCCCCACATACCTGCTCATACCGCGGCTGCGGAGGACATCACCAGCGTCCACGTTCAGGTGCCGTCATTTTGGCCTCGGAATCCTGCCGTACGGTTCGCGCAAGTGGAGGCTGTGTTCGACCTTCGGCGCATCACTTCGCAACGCGTGAAGTACCTCCACGTCATGTCGACTCTCTGCCCTGAGGTAATGGATAAATTTGATACCGGGATGAAGACGCCACAGCCTTCGTCCCTGTATGATCCCTTCAAGGCTACGGCCCTGGCCCGGAAGACCATCTCGGAGCGCATCAGCCTGCAGCGGCTGCTCAGTACTGAGGACCTTGGCGACCGCAGACCATCACAGCTCCTCCATCGCATGCGACCGCTGCTCGGCGACCGCCCACAGGACGTCAACAGCCCACTACTGCGCGAGCTGTTCCTTCAGCGCCTGCCTCAGAACCTCGTGGTCATCCTGGCTGCAGTAGTTGATGTCAGCTTGGCGGAGATGGCTGACCGCGTCTCAGGCTACTCTGGCCCGCGTTCTGTTTCTGCAATTCCTTCCGCCGCGTCGTCCACTCTCGTCGACCGGCAGACAAGCCTTGTGGCTAAAATCACCACCTCGCGAGCACCGCTGTCGCACTGCGAGTGTCGATTCCTCGTCGCTGCAAGCGTTCTTCTCATCAACGGTTGCGCCGTTCCATTTCCAGTCATCGATCGAGCCCACCCCGTGGTATCACCGAAAGTTCGCCGCCGCTGCCCGCCAGTGCCGGCAGACTTCCCTATGGTCGAGAAACGCACTGGCGAGTCACTGATGGCGGCCGGTGACTCTGGCCCTACATCCAGCCGCCTACTATACGTCACCGACAGTATCTCGGGATGCCGCTTCCTCGTGGACACAGGTGCACAGGTTAGCACCGTGCCTGCTTCCCACCTCGATTGGCAACGCGCTGTGCACGGAGCGCCTTTGCAGGCGGGAAACACTTCCCAGATTGCTACCTATACGGAGAGGGCTCAGTCACCCTCAGTTTGGGCTTACGCCTCGCATTCCGATGGATTATTATTGTCGCGGACGTAAGGTTTGACATCCTCGGAGCGGACTTTCTCGCCACTTTTGGCCTGGCTGTCGACCTTCGATCTCAATGACTGGTGAACCACACGACTCACTTGTCTGTGAGCAACGTCCTTGCCCCGGTGGCTGCTGTTATGAACGGGATCCACACCGGCGATTAAAGAAAAGATTCATCAACCGTCAGCGATCAATGCGGGGATTCTTCGACCGGGATGACCACGTGGTGGCGGCAGTTTCGACTGATTATTGACCCCACGGTGACCCCTGCAAAAAAAGATGCCTCCCTGGGAAGCAGCCGCTGGAATCTCTCCCACGCTCTCGGAGAAGGGGAGATGACCTTCCCTTTGTCTGCAGTTCCTCGCGGGACGCGACCGACGGTGTAAAGTCGAAGGGGGAAGCAGTCCACGGCACCTTCCCGGAATTAACCGTGACGAACAGCTTCGACGAAGTGGCAGCGGACTTCCGTATCCTCCTCGCCCATTCCCACGGGGCTCTGCGGGCTATGTGCGGATACTCTTCTGATCTGTGTCTCGTGTGATGAAAGAGCCTCAGTGTATTTAACGGGAGTCCTGAGTACGAACGAGAGCTCTGTACCTTAGCGAGAAGGCTCATCCAGTGGCTCTGTGCCCTGGTTAGCAGACTCATCCAGTCGCTCGACACAGTGAACTTTCCATTCTTGACTGTTTGCTCTTTTTGTTTCCTTCGTAAAGTATGTAATCAGGTTTCTTGAAAAGTGCCAGTAAACCCGTTTGTTTTTCGTTTTCCCAACCTTCAAGTTTCATATTTCTTCAACCCGAAGGCTCGGACACGCTACCCAATGGAGCCCGCGTTCGAGTGAACCCCTGCGCCAGGACACGACCCCCTTCCTCCAAGCCGCTCCGCAGCTGCAGTCGTCCGCCTTTGCTGTGATTCTGGCCGATTTTCTTGCCATCACGCGGCCCAGGAGCCTTGAACTTCCGGTCCGTCACACCATCACGCAACACATAGTCGCTACGCCCCCCCCCCCCTCATGTTCTGCCGACCGCGTCGTCTTGCTGGCGATCGCCTCGTTATTGCCCGCCGCGAATACGATCATTTGCTGCAATTGGGCATCATTCGGCTGTCGTCGAGCAGTTGGTCTTCGGCGCTGCATATAGTGCCGAAATCTGACCCCGGTGATTAGCGCCCCTGCGGCGACTATCGTGCCCTCTACGCCCGCACTGTCCCGGATCGATATCCTCTCGCTCATATTCACGACCTTGCGGCCGACCTGCATGGCATGATCATATTTTCCAAGACTTACCTGTTGAAGGCCTGCCATCAGATCCCGGTGGAGCCTGCAGACATCCCTAAGACTGCCAATGTATCACAGTCTGGCCTCTTCGAGTACGTCCGTATACCCTTTGTTCGGCGAAACGCTGCTCAGACATTCCTGCGCTTCATCGACGAGGTCACTCGTGGCCTGCGTTTTGTGTTGCGTATCTCGATGATCTGCCGGTTGCCAGTTCCTCGTCACAAGAACACGCTGAACACCTGCGCCTGCTCTTTTCACGCCAAGAAAACCACGGCCTTTTCATCAAACCGGCCAAGTGGGTTTTTCGGGTCAACGCCAATGAGTTCCTTGGCCATCACGTCACAGCGCAGGGAATTGGCTCTTTGGAGAGCAAGGTGCGCGCCATTCCCGACCTTCTTCGCCCCAAGTCGCTTCGCAAGCTTCGTGAGCTTCTCGGCCTCCTGAACTTCCACCGACGTTTCTTGCCCGGCATTGCCCGCATTACCCTGCCCCTCGCCGATCTCTTATTAAAGTCACCGCATGGTCCTCACACTCTTCTTGTGTGGACGTCAGCTGCCGAAACCGCCTTCCAAGCCGCCGAGAACGCCCTTGCCGATGCTACTCTGCTCATACACCCGCTGGGCGACGCCCCGTTGCGTGTCATCACCGACTCCTCTAGTGAAGCTGTAGGCGCCGTCCTGCAACAGCTTCAGGACGACTGCTGGTGCCCGCTGGGTTTCTTCTACCAGAAGCTCAAGCCCGAAGAAACGTGCAACAGAACTTTCGGCCATGAGTTGCTAGTTGTCTATCTCACTATGCGACACTTCTCTGACAAGTAGCCAGCGTAGCCAGCGTGGCAACGTAGCCCCACGTAGCCAACTCGCGCTGGTTACGTGGGGCCACGTGCGGAGTAGAATAAAAGCAGTTGGTGCCTGGTTCCCGGCCTGTTCGCTTTGTTCGCGTCACCATCCGTTTATTGTAGGGAATTAGCCTCTACAGTTAGCTTCGGCCTTTGAAAGGGAACGGCTAGCGTATGCGATGACTTTCTCCATCCCGTCGCATTTTTGAACGAAGACGGCGCCTAGGCCCACGCTGCTTGCACCAGTATGAACATCAGTATCGGCGTTTTCATCAAAATGCGTGAGGATCGGTGGGGACTGTAAAAAGCGCTGAAATTCTTTGAAGGCTTCTGATTACGGCGCTTCCGATTTAAATGGCACGTCTGCCATCGTCGATTTGGTCAGGGGCTCTGCGATGCGCGAAACGTTTTTCATATATTGCAGGTAACAGGCCCACAGACCGAGGAATCTGCGCACTGCTTTCTTATCGGCCAGCGGTGGAAATTGTTCAATAGCAGCTGTTTTCTGTGGGCCAGGGCGTACTCCCTTCTTGCTAACGATGTGGCCTAGAAACAGCCGCTCTTCATAGGCAAAGTGGAACTTCTCTGCTTTCAAGGTTAGGCCACACGACTTGATGGCGTCTAGTACTGTTCGAAGATTTTCAGGTGCTCTTCAAAGTTCGAGGCGAATACAACGGCGTCATCTAAATATACCAGACAAATTTGCCTATTCTGGCCTGCCAGCACTGTATCCATTACTCGCTGAAACATCGCTGGTGCGGAACAAAGACCAAATCACATCACCTTAAATTCTAAGAGCCCATCCGGACTGACGAGTGCGGTCTCCTCGCGATCTCTTTCATCAACCTCAATTTGCCAGTAGCCGCTCTTGAGGTACATCGATGAGAAATACTTGGCGTTGCAGAGCCGGTCTAGTGTGTCGTCGATGTGGGGGAAGGGTAGACGTCCTTCTTTGTTATGTTGTTCAAGCGGCAGTAATCAACGCAGAATCGATGTGCGCCGTCTTTCTTTCTCACCAGAACAGCCGGTGCCGCCCATGGGCTGTTTGAAGGCTGGATGACGTCGTCGCGAAGCATTTCTTCGACTTGGTCCCGGATGGCTTGTCGTTCTCGCGTTGACACACGGTAGGGGCTTTAACAGAGAGGTCGGACGTGTTGGTCCGTTATAATGCGATGCTTGGCAATTGGTGTCTCTCGCACCTTCGGAGATGTCGAAAAACACTCACTGTAGCTTTGAAGCAGATTGCGGATCTTGTCATGCCTGTTCCGGTGCAGGGCTGGGTTGATGTCGAAAGTGGGCGAGTTCACTTGGTCAGGCGAATCTTCTGCGGAGAGGGCGATGGTGTCTCGTACGTCGGATATTTCGTCGAAGAAAGCAAGCGTCGTTCCTTTGTTTATGTTCCGGGATTCATCGCTGAAGTTATTCAGCAGTGTTTCGGCCTGGCCTTTGCGCAAATGTGCGATGCCGTTTGCGATGCTGGTTCCTTGATCTAAAAGAAACTGCATGTTCCCCTCGATGATGGCTTCATGACTTTCCTTGCACCTACGGTTACGATAACGCTTGAACGGTGTGAGACGCTCACTTCTTCCTCCAGGACACTCAGAGCAACGTGATTTTCCAGAGTTCTGATCGAAGGGTGGCCTTGTCTGTCGAAAGCGTGATCAGGTTGAATCGCAGGTCGATGATTGCCTGATGCTCATTAAGGAAATCTGTGCCCAAGATCTCTTCGTGGGGACATTGCCGTAGCACAACAAAGGTCACAGGATAGGTATGTCCTTTGAAAGTCGCTCACACTGTGCATCGTCCTGACGGCTTAATGAGGTGACCCCCAGCAGTGCGAATTTGTGGGTCGTCCCAAGCGGTCATGAATTTCTTCGACTGCGCAGCGAATGTACCATTCACCACCGAGTAATGGGCTCATGTGTCGACTAGAGCGGTAACTTTCCGGCCGTCGATAACTATTTCCAATTCGGATGTCCTGGCGCTAGCGTTGACGTCGTCCTGGCCGTCGGGTCACGGCTTCGTCTGGTATAGGAATCATGCGTAGAACATGTCGCTGACAGGACAGATTGAGCCCTTGAAGTATGCCGACGTCAAGTCACTGGCCTTGCTCGCAGCGTTCGGTGGTGTAAGTGTGTTGCCACTGCAATCAAGCACGGCAGCACATGGCCCGTCGTACGACTTTCGCCGCGAGCAGAAACTTCCTGATGATGATGGATTTTTATGGCGCAAGGGCATCTATGGCCAAAGAGCGCCATGACACAAGGTATTTTCTAATTCTCGAGGTGGGGTCAAAGACCCATTTTCCAAGCATTTCACCCTAAATAAGCCGAGCACCAGACCAGGGGAAAGATTGTACTCGTCGTATCACTGTTGGGTATACGGCGGCACTGGGGATTGAACCCCGCACATCCCGCATGCGAGAGCAGAAACTTCCTATCGTTACGCCATGTCACGCCTGAACTGAAAAGAACATTCGGCGAACAAGTGTCCCGTCATTCTCAAGTCTCACCTTTACTTCGGACACCTAGAGGCACAATCATGAACTAAAAAAGAATCCGTGCATCGTCCAGACTTTGTGTCCCGCCTGTACCGTAAGAAAACGTAACTTCCAGAGCACTCATACCTTGTTCCTCTCCAATTATGAACTGCAGCGCTGGTAGGCCACCGCTATTCTCGTACTCAGAGCGGCGATAACGCGAAGCTTAGTGCACTTTCCACAAGAGCTTGGCGCCACCTTTCACGACTTGTCTTTTTGACTACCACATCTGCTAAAAAGTTTCATCGGCATTGCATGCATTCCATATATTCATTCTTTTTATCGGTTGCCGCTCTGTTTCTCATATGGGCAGGGCTGTCACTAAGACGTGGAGACGTCGCTCACTGCTACTGCTAGAAGCGGTGGTTTTCGAGCTCAGGTTCGAATTGGAAGCGGTGCCTCATTCGCTTAAACCTAGTTGTGGGACAACTTTTGTTCGTCCAATGGGATGCAATATCGCAGCCCTAATGCTTGTTTTCACGGTTGCTTTTCGCCCATTCGTAATAAGCGAGCGTTCCTTATAATAGCAGCGGTTATATGTGATATCGGCTTTATGTATAGTTATACAGCACACTTTTCAGTTTTCCGCGCACTACTCCTTCGACTAGCACTCCTGTCCGGCGATCCAGGAGCGGGGCGCCAGAGCCGGTTGAGCCTCTCTTCGGGCGGCGCGTTTCGCAGCAGCCCCCGCAGAAGAAGGGTCTCACACTTCTCTGCTTTCGCAATGCTCTCCCTCCTCCCTCCAAGGTAACCGCCCTTCAGACGGTTCTGTTTACAGCCACGCTTCAGTTGCGCATTTCTCACTCCCGCAATTAACTGCTGCTTCCACGGTAATCGGCCTGGCTACGCCCCCCCCCGAAATTGCAAGAACCCTCGAATACCTCTCCAATTAACCGTGTCCTGTACCAGCTGCGGTGACAATATCCCCTCATGCTTCTTAATCTCATCCCCCCAACTAACTTCTTCTGCTTCCGGCTAGGTTTCCCTTCCCTTGGAATCCAGTCTATTTTGCCCTCGCATTACATACGTTGCCCTAGCACATTTCTTTATCTTCAGTTCGACCAGAATGTCATTAACCCGTGTTTGATCCCTGACGCACTCTGCCCTCTGCCTGCCCCTCGCCATACCCTCTTCCTTCCACGGTAACCACCCTCCGGATGGTTCTGATAGTAAGCACTTTCCAGTTAAGCAGTCGCATGGCACGGCTGTGTGCGAGGCGAAGTGAAGACGGCGGCTGCTATTTCTCAGTGCGAGCAGGGGGTCATCATATCTTCGTAGTGTAAAAATAAAACAGCCCACTGAGGGCCGAACTCTTCGCTCTGGACGATGGGTGACCGATAACGCCAGCCGCCGATAATCGGCGTACTGTCGGCGTAGTGTGACAAGGGCAAACACCCCCCAGGAGCCACGTCTGCCTATGGTCTACGGACCAGGACCACACTAGAGTGAAAGCGCCTTAAGCGTCGCAGGGCGTCTCCAGGATTGCTCCCGTGATCCGCATTGAACATCTGGGTGGCTGCCACTCTAAAACAATTTGGTTTCACTGAAAAAGATTTCATCTTGCTCTCTTTCTTCTCTCCTATCCTCTGTCTTTTTATCTACCTCTCTCCGAGTATTGCCCGTTTGTCCGGACGCGGGAGAGACTGGCGGTTTTCATCAGGATTAACGTATCAGCATTTGTGGTAGTTTTGGGAGCCCGTCATTACGAAAAAATTCTGTAAATACGATACTCTATGGGGATTTTTGCCGAGTCTCAAACCAAGAAGAACCAAGAAAATGCAGAACGCCCCGACCTTTCTTGTTCAGTAAGTTTCATAGATAAGTGAGTCATGTTGGGTACCCGGGCTTTCACTACTCATTGGAGGTAGATCTTGGGTGTGCCAGGCGTTGTTGGGAGAATGCGATTACGGAAGGGAAGGCAAAACTCACACCCGACATGCAAACTATTCCCTCAGGAATTCGAGGATGGTTGCGCCTGCATTACGAGGCGGAGGACGTTATGAGAAGAGGAAAAGTTCACTAAATGTTGAGCGACATCCTGTACCTCTCCACACTCCACTGTTCACGAAACGGCCACTAGAAGCGCCGCGGTCGTCTCATTCCTCCGTCGATGGCGCGTTCCTTGTCTCTTCTACCTCTGCTCGTCCTTCTGTTCAGCTAGGGGCGGTAGTTTCGCGCACACTGTCCTGGCGCGAAATCCCTAAAGTATAGGCCACCTGCGCTTGCTGTAACCGACAATTTAACTAATCACTCTAACGACAGTTGCAAAGCCCACAAAATGAGATTTTTCATATTCTTTATATTATATTAAAAAAAGAACCCGTAGCGCAATATTGCTGGGAGCAAAGCAATTTGTAAGATTCTTCTACAGAGCTACGGCACATCACCTCCGCAGGTAAACGATTAAAGTCATGAATAGTCCGAATAAATTTTAGAAAAGATTATTCCTCGAGGCGTAAGGTTGAACTTTACAGCTGGCGTCTTTTCGAGAAGACAGATAATGTGGCGAATGAAATAACGAAGCGCAGAGATTCCTGTTTCTTTGTGATTTTATTCCCGTTTGATTGTTTTCCTTGGTCTTGAAGTGCATTGCATCGTCGATCCCCTCCCCGCCACCAGACTTTCCGAATTGTAGACTAATCGATATCTGTCGACCGATATCTGCCCATGACACAGAACCTCATAAAGCTTGTCTATATGGCTCTGAAAAAGGCGGAATCAACTTCATAGCGCGGAATCCACCGTTTCTTGCTTATTTATCTTCAGGAAAAACGGGCTTGTTCTGTTTCTACAAAAGCCCAAGAGTATGATATAGCTTGCGTTTCAGCAAGCTTATTCGCCTTAATATTCGCGTACGTAAAACCGGTATACCTCTACTCTAGTACGTCTCCGATATGCTAAATATCACTTTTATATGACATGCTCATAACACCGGTCGTTCTGTAGCGTAATAGCACTTTCGTTTAATTTCATCGTCGTGTAATCATGGCTTTTCTATTGCACATGTGCGGCATAATTCGCAGGTCATTGCGCTCCTCGGTTCTTAAGCGGTAGCGAAAGATCTTAGGTGTGATCAATTTGAATAGTGCGGAGGACATGCGATTGAACTTTTCCTTGAATTATGATTTTATTATGATTCCATTTAAATCCTGATTCCAGTGCCTTTAACTCACCAATATTTTGGAATTCTCATTATATTCTGATTATACGGTTATTCCATTTCCCTTCTTAACCGCTTCTTTGATTCATTCATTTTGGCTGAGTGTCACATATATTAAGGAGCCTAAATTCAATTTTAAAGGGAAAAGGTGTGAAGAAGACAACGTGGATTAACCGAAGAACAAAGAAGATGAAGAAGAAGCATTCGGTGAGGTGGAGAGAGATGATTGGTGGAAAAGCATTCGGTGAGGTGGAGAGAGATGATTGGTGGAGAACCATTCGGTGAGGTGCAGAAAGATGAATGGTGGAGAAGAGAAGAAGACGACGACAAGGCTTACGTGTACTAATGCGAAGGCTATAAAAGGGTGGGTGAGAGCGAGGAACGGGGGGTAACAGCAGAGAAGTGAAGGCTCCGGCAGGTAAGGGACACAACGGCTGGAAGAGAGCGACGCCGGCTACTGCTCCGGTGAGCTCGCGTTCTACGGCATCGCATCGTGGACCTCCTGCCGTGCCTGAGCCCGTTCCGGGGAGTCAACGGAGGACGCTACCACCTGCTACGGCCAGGGATGTCTCCAGCGCTGTTGCCACCCATCCGTGTGGTGCCCCCAACGCCAACACCGGCATCACCTCCACGGGCGCTTGGACCGGGAGCTTGTACGACGCAGCCAGCGACGCCGCCAGCGACGCCAGCCCAAGCACGTCGAACGCCGCCTCGACCCGCCTACTGGATCCATACAACGCCGCAGCCACAATAGTAGAACGCTAGCAGTAGACGCTGGTAGCAGTGCGCCCGGGTCGTGTGTATTTATAGTACTTGTGTTTTGTGTTCGTTTTATTAGTTTTCTGTTCTAGTGTGTGTGTCACGTAGAATGTATTAAATGTGCGTTTGTGTGGGCACACCTGCCGCCTAGTCCATTCTTTCGACCCGAGTGTTCTCCGGGGAGATCCGTGACACTGAGTTATTCGTAACCCAGCGTCTCCCTCCTCTGTCCCAAAAATTGAAAACGAGGAGCGCCGGTGGGGAGAGAGGGGGGATGGGTGGCAGGTGGAGAGATAGAAATTCACGCTAACTCAACCTGCCACGGTTGGTAGGCGCAGGCACCACAGACGGTGGCTCAGGGCAGCTTTCTCTTTCATGGGTAAGTGCGGCTGGTGGTGCAAATGCTGGAGCACCTACGTCGGCCCCCAGTGGGGACTAAGTGGGCAAGCACGAATTAGGCTTTCCCATGCTGATTCCACCTGGGCACAATATAGTGGTTGCTATAGCTACCTCATTAGACATTCCTACAACTAGCACACAACGGTCCCTTGTCGGGAACTTGAGGGTAGATGAAACATCAATGTGGGCTCCGTGATTGAAAAACCTCTGCTGGCCCAAAATGAGGTTGCCCACACAAAACTGCTGTAGGTCCCACATAGGCCGTGCTGGGGCTAGAAAACGGGCGTGCCCAAATGCTATTCGCATCGGCTCATTGCGGGGTACACGATGGCAGATCCAACTTCAATTTGGGCTCAATGCTAAAAAATATTTGCTAGCCTAAATGAGCCTGCCCACACGAAACGGTCGTAGTTCCTACATAGCCAGTGGTGAGGCTGAAAAAAGGCCGCGCCCACATGCTCCCTACATTAATCCCTTGTAGGCTACTTGAGGAAAGGTGGAAAAAACAGAAGGGCTCTGTGCGGGAAAAACCTTGTTAGGCCTAGTTTGGGCTGCACAAACAAAACATATAGGATTTCACATCAGCCATGCCGGCGCTTGAAATCAGACGTGCCAACAAGCTGCCCACATCGGTCCCTTGTCGGGGTCTTTTAGGCAGATGCAACGCAAATGCGGGTGCTATGCGAGAAAAAACGCCGGAATCCCAAATCGGGGTGCCAATTCATTGCCGCAGGCGATCCTATGTATCGGTTACAGCGGGGCTTAGCATATCGACGTGGCTGCATCGTTTTGAGCATGCATTTTTTTCAGTTCACAAATTTTTATTGTGCACGCTCATAACTTCCTCTTGTAGACAATTTCTAATATAAATCGAAGCATATTTCCTCTATTACTTCAAATTGCATGCTTTGGGCTCTCGCACTAAACTAAACTGCGTAAAATAATCAGACTATACACAGGAATGACTGCGCCCGCTTGCCAGGCTGCACTGGGCTGTCTGAGACACTCCAAAGAACATTGCACTTCGGAACACACGCATCGGCTGTCCGCGCAACGCCCAAAAATATGGTGCGCTGCCTGCATAAAGTAGAACGAGGCTTCATTGTGGGCCGCCCGCATAGCCGATTTTCCCCAGTGTTTACAAAGAAAATTTCAGTGGGTCCCTTAGGTCAGGCTGACATTGAAAAAATGAGTCCATTATACTATGCCTTGAGGATACAATGCGGGAATTTTGGGTTGGTCTGCCCCTAAGAAATTTACATCGGCCTCAGGTGGGGACCATGTGGGCTCGCCACAATTGACCTTGCCCCTTTAGAGCCCACATTGGCCTCATACTGATTTCGGAGGGGCTAACTGAGATGAAAACCTAACGTTCGCCACCAGAGGCGAATGTCAGGTTTCTTAGGAGCGTTAGGTTCCTCAGGGAATGTTAGGTCACACGGGCCGCCGACATTGGACCAAGAGGAGGCCTGAGTTCATAGCCCACATTTTGCTACATGGGTTCTGCTATCGCAATAAAATAGGTGTTCGCGGTCATTATTTCAACACCATGTTTGCCCAGTATGTCTTACAGCTGGTAAACAAAGTTTCGCGAACGTCCTCAATTAACCTGATGAACAGCTTGGCATGTTTTTTTTTTCTAGCGTCTCTTCTTACTTCATTCAAATCAAAGGCACAGGTTAATTGAGCTTATGACACGGCGAAAACACAACGCGTATACCATATCATTCAGCACTTATTGTTACTTTGAGCCATCTTGTTTCCATACTGATCCAAGTCGGGTTTAATCCCAATGTGCCTCTGCTCTCCTTTTATTCTAAATAGTGCCCTTCCCCCTTTCTTCTGAAGTAGGGATTGAACAATTTATTTCACTCTGCGGCCCTACCAGCAGTAATTCGAGTAGCATGAGGTTTGCTGGTTCGAACTTCTGGAGCCGAACTAAGAAATGCGATGTGATACACCCCTGTGTCAGAGTGGCATGCTTCAGCCCTTTTCTGAATTAAATGGAAGCCCAGTGTTCTCTATGGAAACTAGTAAAGATTGTGCGAGCCAACGTTGAGCCATTTCATTCCGACAAAGTGCACTGTTATTTTACAACCACAGTGTTGAGTTGCATTTTGTACCCTGTGCAAAAAAGCAAATACAGACACACATTTTGCCAGAGACATCTACGCTAGCAGCTATGTGTTTTATTCATAGTGACGTCGAAGCATTCCACGCAGACTCTTTAGTAGTACTTGTAGTCATAGTCCGGCTCCTTCGGTACCTTTGCGCAGTAGTGCTTATTATTGCCATATCGGTAGCAGGTGCAATTTTTCGTGCCTACGGCGTCAACCGAAGCTTGGAATCCACGGAAGTCAACGGGTGGGACAATGGCATTGATGCAATCTTTATCGTCTGTGCACTCAACGTACTGGAAAAGCAAGCAGGTTGAAATGTCAGAGAGAGTACCACTTTGGCCAAAAAGAGGTCTCAGAATCTGCAAAACAGCCGTATCAGCTCATATATTGGATGTTTTTCTGATCACATTTACCACCCACACATCCGCTTGCTCACTTTCGTTAACTACAGCCTGCAAAAAAATACTCGCCACTTCTCTGTGCTTTTCGCTACCGAAAATTAGCATCATGAGCAGCAATATTCTTTTTGCACCATTCCAGTATTGTTCTTCTGCTGCTTGCTTTTGTTTTTACTTTTGTTGTTATGTTATTGAGCCCTTTTGAACAGCGGAATACCGAAAGCTCTCGGTTTACAAATGAAACCCAGTCAACCTAGGTAAAAAACAATACCAGCCACTAGTGTACACATGGTTACACACGTTAGCTAGAGCATATACACGCACGCTGACAAAGAGAGGAAACTGGCCGCGCGCTAGACTTGCAACTGAAACTTTACTGACCCAAAAAAAATTTATGCATTATTTTTCTCCTCTTTTTCTTGTTTTTCTCTTGTACCACTGGTTCCACCTATCAGCTGCTATCGCGTCTTATAAAGAGAGTACAACCAAAGAGAACAACAAAAAGAAGAGATTCTGGTGACAGTGAGAAAACTATACCAGATAAAAGTACACTGGGAAGGCAATGACATATATCATGAAGGATGTCTACAGACTACAGACATGAAAAAAGATAAAAGCATGAAACCTGGAGTCCATAAATGCAAGGCGATAGTGGAAATGAAAGACGTACTTCCTGCGCATGAAAACTAAAAACTCAAAATCAAAACCCCGTACAATGTAAAAGGCACGTGGAAGCAGGCCAGAAAAGCAACATTAAAACTGTCTAAAAAGCGTTAAAATGCAGATAAAATGAAGTGTTTTGAAAGGCACAGAAATTAGAGAAGCGTGTCAAAAATGGGCCATACGATGAAAAATAAAAGGTGAAGAAGGCCTTAAAAGAGGCTTAAAAACGACGTTACAGAACCTTATGCATCAATGGAAATAAAATCACATATTGACTTGTAAAGAGCTACGGGTGTGGCTACTAAAAATGCAGTTGTGTACGCTAGAGTAAAGTAGTACTTCTCTAAATAAAGTCTTTCATTGGTTTTGAGGGCGACCAGAGGTTTTCTCACGCACTTTTTATTCGGCCTTTAGTATGTGAAGGCCTCAGGATTTCTCTACCTTCTTACATGCTTAGCATGCTTAGCGTACCATAGAGGTGCGCATACTGTCTTTTGTGGGCACAGTTTACAATGTTCGGCCAGGTGACGTTCTGTGGCAATGGCTGAAACCTTCAGCTAGTGCTCCTGCAGACGTTTGTTTAAGCAACGGACAGCCTGTGCCACGTAGCGAGTCCCGCAGGTCAAAGGGATGTTATAGATGAGGCGACGCCCTTTTGACACTTGACAGTTCTCTTGCCGTAGCGCAGGCACTGTTATTTATTTTTCCTTCGTTGATCATACGGCATAATCGGCCAGTTTATTGAGCGCCGATTTTTTTTCCGCCACCTTCTTGAGTCGGTGACCCAACCCCTGCATGTACGGAAAGGCTGCTTGCTCTTTGTTCGGTTCAGACCTAACGTCGTAACTAGGGCTTCATGTTAGTTAGGGCTTCCTTCCCGTCCCTAACTTCGAAAAGCAAAATGCGGACGCAGTGCCTAGAACATTACCTGCGGCTATCACTGAGAAGGCCGCTCACTTCTCCGCACATGATGCTTCACCGCTGCAGTGCATCTCATTCTCCTGCTAATGAATGCGACATGAAACATTGCCTTAATCCAAATTGTCTATGCCGCCAAGCTTCAGCTCTGGATTATCATGATTTAAACAGCATACCAGTAATTGAAAGTAGAAAGTTGTCTTGGTTAAAATGACCTGCACAGATCGACAGAATCATTCGCTTATTTATACCGATTAAATAACTCTTTTCGAGCTTTCTAATTAGTTACCAAATTTGTAACAGTTGCGCATGCTGTTTAGGGCATTCGGATTAGAGGACGTGAGGAACACAACCCCACCCGATTATTTCACTTGACTATTTTGAAATACTATTTGAACACAATTAACTATTTATTTGTGTTATGTAGAGTTTGGATTAAAGGGCACCTGATTAGAACGAGGTGCCGGCGCAAATCGTTTCGAGAATTACTGCACAGGAATCTCCTTCGGTGCTTGCAAAGTCTCTTAGCATGTTTGAGGCCACTCAGTGCTGATGGCAAGTAATAGATCTCAGGTGCCCAGCGAAGTCCTCCTGCATCGCCTGGGTGCCCCTCGGCCCACCAAAAGAAGCGGTCTACCACCGAGACCGGCGTGCGAGACAAGGTACTGCGGAGGAAAAGAAAGAGCTGCGGTGAAAGCTATAGTGAATGCCCTCACTCTTCAGGATGCAGACAGGGAAACTTGGGAACCGCAAGGTGTGTACCGAAAAAGACACAGTGTTTTGGGAGGAAGGCACGTGGGCATGGGTAATGACAGCAAACTGTACGCACATGAGATCCCAGTATCAACACAATAGCTTTGCGCTCAAGGCCGCCACGTGTGATAGTTACTTGCCCTCAGCCACAAGCTGTTGACCGAAAAGGAGGCCACTGTGTAGCCGTGATTAGCGGAGGGCCATGTCGGTAGCGCGGCGTGTTTGATCGAGTCGTTTCACAACCATGTGAATAACCTGTCTTCCATCATATTTTAATGCATGCAGCTTTTATGGTATCTAAGCAGCCGATTCAGTATATCGAACTTTGAATTGAGCGAGTCAAGTAACAAGATTTTGCTTATTTTTTTTTTTAAACAGCAGAAAGAAGAGGTGCTTCACGAAGCCTTCGAATACGATCGGGAAAGCAGCGTGAGTGGTTCTGGGCAGCAGAATAATACAAACGATGTGACAATTCGAGGAAGACGCGGCTTCCATTCCGCTTACTGCTAGGAGAACAGAACATTGAAAAAATTATATGATGCCTTCGGAGTAGCAAGAAGTGCTCTCGTAAAAAGCAGTATGAAAAGGGGCGGTGATTGGATCAGATGTCACCTTCGGGATAGTAGGTGATCGTTGAAGTTCACTGCACGGCGCGAAACACACAAGAACACTTCCGACGGAACTTTTTGTCTAAACACGTAACCACTCTTAGGGCTTCACAACTCTTGATTTCTCAGTGCTGTTTTAGTAAGCTTTGTATGACCATTTTGTTGTGCACGATAAAGGAGTTGAAGACTTTTTAAATAAGTCCTTTGTTTGTTTCATATTTATGTGAACAATGCGAAGGCATGATAACCGCTGGTCCTTAAAGGTAACGGAGTAGATTCCAAGAGAAGGCAAACGTTGCACAGGACAGCAGAAAGTTAGGTGGGGGGGATGAGATTAAGAAGCTTGTGGGGTTACGGTAGCCGCAGCTGGTAAGGGTAGGCGTAATTGGAGATACATGGGAGAGTCCTTTGCCCTGCAGTAGGCGTAGTCACGCTGATGATGATGATTATGATGATGATGGTATAGCTTGCAGCCTAATCTTGAGAATAGTCATTAGTGCGCCCCGCGTTCAAAGCGGCAGATGCAAAACGTGTAGTAAAACCGCTGGTTCCACGTGGAAGGTGATAAAATGATGAGGGATACAGCTGTACGAGAATTTTCTTAGTCTACTTATGGCAGCAAGACTCCCTTAACCGGAGTCTTCTTTAAACTATTGAGCTGATCAGGTCGGGTTCATGAGGAGTTCGTTACGGCACAAAGTTGTAGGAAGCCAACAGCCCCTGAAAGCAAGGAAAGCTTAGGGAAATGTTTTCACACCGCTGCCGCCCCCACTGCTCGATCATATTACATGTGGCAGTTGCAATGCAGGACTTTCTAGGTGTGACGTCATTGCCGAGGGCGGGGTTGGCGAACACTGTGGAAGTTTTATTACATGCAACACGAATGCATTTAAATGCAGAACGGTGAACACCCGCCACCTTGACTGAGTTGTAGACCATCGTACAAGACATACAGAGGTCGTGAGTTTGGTCAAAACTAGAGGCACGTGGTTAGTTTTTCTTCAAACTTCCAATCCACTATATTTAAAAAAACATGATAAAACTTCTTCTTTCTTATTGACCAACATATAAAGCAAAATAAATAGAAACATTCCTATATGATTTCGTTGGTTTGGTTACCGTTTGCTTTCAATTATGATTAATTTGTTCACAGACCGACTTGCGCTAACATTCGCGGCATAGGACGAGCAATGGTGAATTTTTTTCAGTCTTGTTCTGCCAAATATGACTCCCCATTCACTTCTGAAAAAAAGTCAGTGTATCCAGAAAGATCAATGAAAATAAGTGATTTAGTAACGTACACTTCCGGTTGCATCTATGCAGAGCGTAACGTTCCCGGCGTCCGTCTCAATGACATTCGACTCGCTGAGTTCGTACCTTCAAAAGAACAAAACGATGTAAATATTATCATGTGTATACATGAGGCGAATGTGAAACAGCTTCTGTCTCAATGGCTTAAAGATGCATGCCATGCTAACATACGAACTAAAAACAGGAGTGAAACAGGTATAGTGTGGTGTATTCGAAAAGAATTAATGTTAGCCACTCATGAAGAGCCGCTGGTCAAGCTGATGTGAGTAATAGTGGGTTTGGTTAATCAGGACAAGTGTACTATCTCCTAATGGAAGCGGTTGGTTGGCTTCCTCGATCGGCTCGCTGGGCAAAGTACATACGGATGCCCTATAAGCAGAATCTGGTTTTCCGTTCTCGCCGCCTCCACGGCCGGAACGCTGCTTTGCGCCGTGTGAGGATTATATTTAAAGCATATTCGAGTGTATCCCGGTAGCAATTTTCGGAAATAGGCATTTTGAAGCGCAAGTATGGTTCTTGCGGCTACAATATTGCTAACAAGCGGACCAGTTAACTGAATTTTATTAGATAACGCTAGATACATCACACTTAGTCGCCAGGTTGTCAATCGAGACTTTTAGCTAGCTATTTGTGATAGGCGCATCAGTTTTTAGTGTTTCAGAAATGCAATGGTGCTCTTCGCTAAGATACGCAGAAGTATAGCGCGCCCGGCTGGAAAAATTGAAACCATGGACGAAAGAAAACGTTACTCAGCGCAGCAGGTAGACAGTACGACTTAGTTCGCATGAAAAATTCTTCACCAGGATTAAAATCATGCTATGAACTCTAAAAATCTCTGTATCCATCTGCCAAGACTTCGTCGTTCTTTTTGTGAAATGCAAAGCACTGTACCGTAGTGAACATCACAACTGTTTTGCAAGTAGCTAATAGTTTCACACGTAACAAGTACCTGATATTTTTCTCGAAATAGGCCCCTGTGCCATCATGCTGATGAGTTAATTGTTTGCATACTTAAGTGATTGCTCCCTTTTCTTCACTCTCTAAATATAATGCAATCAACCTTCATAAGCTTCGCACTGCGGTTTCAAGAGCACAATGGCCAGAAAAAAAGCCAGATTTTCTGCGTGGTAAACATTCGGCTACGTATGTATGTTGCACACTTGACATCCAGTTGAAACATGCGTAGCATACCTGTAGCAATCAAGCTGTTCGCCCAAGCCGCAAAAACGTTCAGAGTTTTTGTGTCTTCACTGCTTAGCAAACATCTGCCTATTCATGCAAATTGTGTTTGCCTAAAGACAAGAATTACACTCCAATCGAAGGAATATTCCCAGAGAATAAGTTCTCGGCTCTACTCTCTGCACATAGAAGCGGACCATAGAGATTAAGTGCATTACGACTATGGACCACTTTAGTCGCGTACCCTAACTTAGACAAGGAAAAAGTGGATTCAACCGGGGAACATCCTTCTGGCGAGATTTTTCTCAACTTATTGCAAGCAGTGTTGTGATGCAAATATATTTGTCACCCGTTCAGGATTTTGGGAAACAATTTTTCTCAGCTTCTTGCCGTCTTGGCATACAGTTTGATCCCTGTGCCGTTTTTGCACTGACATGTATAGTTCCTAATATTCTATGTACTCAAAATAAATAGGCTTAAAAGGCTGGAAATGACAAAACAGCGAAGTAGATTTTCTTTTTGATATTACATGAGTATTGACATCTAAGCAGAAGTGCCTTTCCTCTCCTATCTTTATCCTCTACCATTGCTATCAACCACCCCGGTGGCTCGAGTAGATATGACGCTCGGCTGCTGGCCCGAAAGACGCGGGTTCGATCCCGGCCGCGGCGGCAGAATTTCGATGGAGGCAAAATTCTAGAGGCCTGTGTACTGCGCGATGTCAGTGCACGGTAAAGAACCCCCGGCGGTCGAAATTTCCAGAGCCCTTCAATACGGCGTCCCTCATAGCCTGAGTCGCTTTGGGACGTTAAGCCCCCATAAACCATCCACCATTCCTATCCTCTCCAACTCCTTCTTTCCATGTGTGGAGCTGCTGGATACGCACAGATTTTTGTTCCCTGCCGCTACACCCTTCTGGCATTAAACATTTGTCTCCCTCTTCAGAGCCTGAATTTTGGCCCGCAGCAGTCTTTTAGTGGACGTTTTAGAAACTCCCGTCACTAATTCTTTAAAATATGCTTTTTGAGGCGTAGATATGTATGGCATCCACAGCATTGCAATACCAATGGTGGAGGACGTCAGAAAACAGCTGAAAGGTCTTTACTAGTATGCTGGTTAACTATATTCATGAACTTCACTACTTAGCTATTGCAATTCGGCGCTTGATTTAACATAGAGGTTTATAGCTTAGTTAATAATTTTTCTAAGGTGTGATTACGCTCAGCGAAGGGGTTTAACAAATTCTTGTCATCTCGCGTACCTTTAGAATACTGCGTGGCTAAGGTGCGCGCCTGAAAGCAGCCACCAATAAAACTCACTCTATGGCGCACGTATCCCGTGCTCTGAAATGTCCCATCCGGTCTAGAGAAGCCGGGCGGCAGCCTAGAGCAGCCTCAGATAGACAGGAGTTTTGTCATTTGATTTGTGTTGCTGTGTTATTTTGTCCAAGTTCATATTTTTATAGTCACTATAATATACTACTACCTGTTGAAAATATTCTGTCGTTTTGTTCAAAAGGAACCTTCTGTGAACCTTTTCTTCACACTGCCACTTATACAAGTAGAACCAGAGTTTAGTGGCTGTACTTTAACTATGCTCACAATTCTTTTTACAGAATTGGCGGCTAACCTTATAGGGAATGCTGCGCCTCCACCCACCGTACAGACAGAGATTTGGGGTGAAGACCACCCTTGCTGTTTGAAGCGTCGTAACTCTCGCTCGCTCTTCAGCTCCACTCACTGCGCGAGCTTATTGGTTAGGGGCGCTCAGCTGCTGAACCCGAGCAGTCGGTAACAATTTTCCGGCCGCGGCGTCTACTTCTCCATGGAGTCACACGCGAAAAACATGCGTGTGATATGCGCCGTCAGTGCACGGGAAAGAACTCAAGATTTTCGATATTGGCCCGGTTCCCTGTGCTACTTAACTTGCCTTTAGCCTTATCTGATTCCGTTCTTCATAACATCTTTCACATTTCTTTTGAGCTGTGCTCTGATAAGTCAAAGATTCATTGTGCTTTCCCTTTTCTAAAATAATTTTTTTTCTAGCGACATTTGCAAGCATTCGAAAGCCAAACGAACGGTTGGAAGATGATGAAAACAGTGATATCCAAATCAGGGCTTGAGATGAGTGCGGCGCGAGAGGCTACGACGATGGCCAAATGAGCTAAGGCAGCGGAAAGTGAAGATAGTCGATTTGTGCAACCCGCCGGTTAAAATCACCGCTACAGGATGAAGTTTTTCTCTGCTGAATGCCAGTAAAACAGTAAGTTACGAAATATTACGGTTTTATCTGCCCTTACGTCTGCGTTCAGCTAGTACTCTTTAATGTTCTCCATGTTCGGCATCAAGTTTTTTCTTTGTTTGGCGTAACGTTCTTTGTCTTGTTGGGCTCAAGTTTCGGACAACGCTCGCCTTAGGCTGCTGAGAATTGAAGGTAAAGCTATATCACGCTTAACAGCTCTTCATATGTATTATACTCACTGCTCGGGGAGGCGTATAGCCCAGAAACCATTTAAAGCCCTACAATCTCTGGGAACCATTTCGTCACCGCTGCAGATGTTGCGGTTATTCCCGATTCTTTACGTACATTTCCCGATTCCCGATTCTTTACGTGGGTACCCTAGATTAGCACAGCATTTGCGACTGTAGACGGGACAGGCGCTAAACGTTGTGGAATGAAATGCACGTTCGTGTCTGCGCTGTGAAGATTAGGCATGCGTCGCAAATACCCTCGCGAATACACAACAGTTATGATCGTTGATGATTTGTTTTTTGACGCGCAAATGTCAAGTTAGCCCGAAAAGGCCACAGCTAAGTTGCTGAACCCGCTTTGGTGGCTCTATGGTTTTGGCAATTCGTTGCTGATGCCATGGTCGTGGAACCTAACCCAGAACGCCGCGGCATCATTTCAACCGAGGCAAAATGCTAGAACGCCCGCGCTGCGCACGTTAGAGAGCCCCAAGTGGCCTAAATTAATCCAAAGGTCTTCACTACTTCGTCGCTCATAGCCCATGTGCCCCTGATAGATAGTAAACACCAAAATTTACAATTTATAATTAACAGATTGCTCTCTGTTTTGGGTGCGCAAACGGTGAGGTCGTGTGGGCACAGTGACACAGAAAATTAGCACAAGCCCTGGCTGGAAGAAGCTTCTAGCTTTGGATAAGCGGCGGGTGCAAGTTGGTTCTGGGGATCGAAACCAAATGCACAACCATCGCGGGCTGGTTTTGGTTAAGGTTATATTATTAAATATTTTGTTGCAATGACGAATACACCACATTCGCTCTTTGCATGGCACCATAGGAAGCAAGTCTTTCAATATTGATGAGTGCGCCTGTCACAGTACCGAAAAAGTGCCCAAATGCGTAGTTCTTCAGACCTACTAGGCAGCAGCAAGAGCACGCAAAACTCATTAAAAGTTGATTATGAATATCTGAAGCAATTGCGTTTTGTAAGACAATTGTTCGGTCAATGCTAAATAAATACCATAATTTCCATTCCTTACATTCTGTCCACTTCCCTTGGACATCTGTATGAACAAGTAAAAGAAATACACTTACATTCCTTGAAATAGAACATATGCCAAACAGGCGGATCCCAAACTTGCAAGCAGCCCCATTTTTCTAGCGAATGCCGTTCTCCTTCCGATGACGCCAGCAAGATGGTCCTGTGCCCGACTATAGTGTTTACCGCACCATCGTCGCTTTTATAGCGACGCGCACGCCAACCTTTTATGCATTCCATCGCTCAGGCTAAATTGTGGAATCACATTGCAAAAAAAAAATATCTCAAAATCGGAGTTCAAAAGACAGGTTTGAAGCGATCGTGCCTTCTCTTAAAGCATGCACCATACAATGAAAGTGCTCTCCTGAATTAAGTTGCCTAGAATTAGTAAACAAAAATTCCAACAAAAACTAGAGGATGTAAACCTCACAGAGGCTGTTGCCGTCGTGCTCGAAAGAAAAGGCACCCTAGCAACCGCTCCATCGTAACAATTACAAAAGAAAAACATTTCTAACTGCTGCATTCCCCTCGGTATATCAGACACCGCCACGCTAACAATGGCATACTGGTGCTCACGGAAAAAGACTGAGTGCATTTTCATTTCTGACCTGTACACATGTAGATTGGTGCACTCATTGTAAGTTTCATACCGCAGTTGTCAAAAGGCTCGAGCAGGCCTTAAGCAATGGCACTACTTTATGGACGCGAAAGTAATAAATGCTACCATCCTATGAATTCAGGCTGCCAGTTAGTCAGCCAACGGAATATCGAAATTTAAACTGCAATATTTAGCAGATTCAACTTAAGAATCGACTGCGTGCATATCATTAGCTTTTCATGAAAATTTTCTTAGTAAACCCCCCTCCCCACAGAAAAATTTCCAGCAGTGATCTACCTTTCTCACTACAGCATCTGCGCAATATGTATGCATTAGCGTTTTCACAGCGTGAGCTGTTATAGTTTAGTTTAGACATACACCCCACATTTTAGCGTGCAATCTATAGCCTCAACCGTAAAGCATTAATTAGTGGAATAATTTAATTTACATAGTGATTTAATTTTATTTACTTAATTAAATAGACACCTCCTACCATCCGTAGCAGGTGAAAGAGGACAGAGGGAAATTCCCCCTCTTGAAGTTTAGATGATATGAGGAAAAGGAAAAGTGCACGAGGCAAGAAAGCGAGAGATAGAGAGGAAACGGTAGGATTACCTTCACTGACTAAAGCTAAGTTCCAACAGTTTTCGGTGATTATTGCGCCAAACGGGCAAGATTTTATCTAAAAATTTTAATACCGTGGCCTCTCGGCATTCTCTAGAATCCCACTGGCAGAGGTACGCACTGACAACGCTCAAAGCACATCGCACACTTTATATCATTATCTACACACGGATCTTATTCAGAAGAAAACTTCCCTAAATTTCAGTCCTCTGGGACAGTGAATTGCAAGCCATAGAAGCAAAACCACACCCGTCCTGGGAGCGCATTAACTGCAACACA
This sequence comes from Amblyomma americanum, assembly GCA_030143305.2. Lineage (NCBI taxonomy): Eukaryota > Metazoa > Arthropoda > Arachnida > Ixodida > Ixodidae > Amblyomma > Amblyomma americanum. The sequence goes on from JARKHS020025199.1 coordinate 38,406, forward strand.
GTGCTGCACATGCGCCGCTGCCCACGTGACTCTTAAATATGGCTGCGTGCCACGCGGACAACCAACGTTGTCGGGCAGTGTTACCTTTGAAAGTTTTCCATCATGACGTTACTCACTCTTTCACACTGCTACCCCTGTAACAGCGTCGCCATCGAACGTCACAAGCGAAAGTTTCCAATATTCACGTGCTCGCCATATAGATTGTTCTCCATGTGGGAAGGGTCGCAGCTCGTTTAAGAACCACGCTGAGGGTAATGGAATCGAAATTCATGTCGATATTTACCTTCGATCACAAATATAAGCACTGCACATTCTTAAGAGCGCCTTCGCCGCCACGTCTGCCCTTCCTCTTTTGACCGCCAAGATTTATCGCCAGCTTCAGCATCAGCCTGACGTCGCCAATCGTGGTGTCAAAAAAATACTCAGATATGTTGATGATTTTTGAATTCTTTTAAAGGGAGGCTGCGAACCGATACGTGACACAGTCGCGGGGAATGTAATAGATGTTCTTAAGCAATGCTCACCATATTTAAATTTCAGCCTTCAACAGCAGCACTGACAGGTCATACAGTTTTTAGATTTGCTGCATTCTTTTACGGAAATGACCATGTGTGCTTTACCTATCAGCCGCGTTCCAACAAGGCCATCATACCATTTTATTCGACACACTCAACGCTAATCAAGAGAGGCATAGCTATGACCTGTTTGAGATCAGCGCTTTTGAACTCCTGCCAGCACAATGGAGCCGAAAGTTTTCAGGGCCTATTGGTCAAGTTACAGCAGACGGGCTTTTCACTACCCTTCTTTCAGGCAATCGTTGAATCGCTGACGTAGAAGCTGAGGATGAACATGAGGGCGCCCCGTTTAACCAAGGTCCGCTAGAAGTTATGCCTTATGTGCGCCGACTGGCCGACAACATTAAGAAGGCAGCGGGCAAGCAAGGCATTGAAGTCCTTTTTTTAAGCAACCTACAAGTTATTTCAACTGTGCAGGAGTGTAGCGGCCGGTCAGTGCAGGACTGCTTCTACCACCAAGCACGAGCACCAGTGCGTGCGCGGTGCATGGTGTACCAATTTTCACTGCGATGACAACCCTGACCTACGAATTAATCCGTTACTGAGGTTGCGACAGGAATTCTGGGAATCAGTGAGCACAACGGCTTTGGGGTTAGATACTACAGCTAATGCAATAGCTGCTTCCTCTGTGTGAGTGATTTCTTGGTCACCTTGAACTACCAGGAGAAAACGAAGCCGCTCACAGGCATGCCCGAGCTCTTCTATACCGGGCGTCTCCCCCTGATGACCATGAAGGGTGCTGCGACCTAATAGCTTTAGCAGTGTATGCTGACAATCTCCCGTCATACAGAACAGCCAAGAAGGAGTACCCAACACACCATAAATTCCTCAATAAGTTAGAAGAGAACACCCTTAGGAGACTGCAAACCAGCACATACCGAACGCCAGCTAAGTTACACCAGTGGTACCCTGCACTATGCTCCCCGCAAAGCCCACACTGTGGAGAAGTAGCTAACCTCTACCACATGGTGTAGGCATGCCAATTTAATCCCCATAGTTGATCCCATTCCAATCCCCTCAGAGGAGCAGTGGGAGACTATTCTGTTCAGCGATGATCCTGTTCGTCAGCACTGACTCGTGGGGAGGGCCAGCGCCGCAGCAATAACCAGCGGACTACCGGACTAGACGGCCCACCCACATGTTCTACGAATATTCAGTAAATAAAGATGTTTTCAATCAATCAATTAATGAGAGTTTACGACGGCCAAACAGGTCAATGGTTAAACGAGCGGCTGCGTCAGCACTTTCGTTCCTTGAACCAGACAATGGCGCCATTTTCCAAACCTTACAGGAAAGTCCAGGGGTGGTACCCCGAGCAGAACAAAGCCACTGTCGTCGGGAGGGGAAAGTCTAGGCTAGAAAAAGAAATTTTATAAGCGGCATATATGAGCAAACTAGGACTAGACACATGTGCCAGTGAGCCATCTGAAAATCTTCTAGATAACGTGATTCGGTTCATGACGAGATAGTCCCGCTTCTTTTTTTGTGCCTTTCGCCTTTTTTCTCGTTAATTTTCAGTCATTTTGTCTGTATTTTGCTACGGACTTTCACCTTACTAATTTGTGGTACAGTTAGCGCAGGAGCACACTTTTGCTGTACCATGTTTTGTAGAATAAACACCAGTTGCTATTACCGCTCGTCCCGTTCACTTTCTTCCTAAGTCCTGTTCCTGTTGCGCTTCTTTTTGCCATTAAACATGTCCGACCGACTGGCCCAGCAATTTGCCGTGCAGAACCTCTAACACCAGGCCACCGTACGCATTGATGCTCCTGCTGTTCCTAGATGCGCGACAATGCTTGCTAGGGACATTGAGAGGCATCGTTTTTTCTATAAATCGAGCATGCCGCATTTCGAGCGGTGGATGATGGATACATACCGGGTGTTTCTACTAAGATGTTCTGCAGTTTTTAAAAGTAAAAGTAAAACGAACGATTTCCAATTTTCATACTCAGCGAATTCATATATCCTATAATTCGCGCGACAACCACACCTCAGTGCAGCGCTGTACGTTCGCTCCTCTAAGACGGACGGTGGTGTGTTGGTCCTACGAGGTCGACCCTACTATCTTAGCTGTAAAGGTGTGTCCCGCCTAGCGAGTATTGCATTCGTGCTTCTCCTCCTATGCAACTTCGTAATAGGTTTCATCTCATGATCATTAGAAGTTTGGCGAATGCTCTTTTTGTCCGCTTGCAATTAGGGCGTATACCAGGAGCTTCAGGATGTCTGATATTTTCCTTCTTTATTCCTGGATGTAGACCTATAGAGCTTGCCAGGAGATCTATTATCCTTTCTCTACAATTCAGCAAGCGAAATCACAAAACAAAAATGTTTATTATGACCTCACAAGGCACAAGTGTTTAAGCTTCTCTCAGAACATGCTCAGATATTGATACGGTTCTTGTGGAAAATTATTCGGACGCAGTTAGCTTGAAAAAAACAACAAAAATTACGAGTCTTAAACCTCACAGAGCTAGGCTGTTGCCATCGTCTGCGAAACAACAGACATCACAGCAATCGCAGTATTCGAGTGAACGACCATTTGACAAAAACCGATTTCACATTCCAGAGGGTAGTGGAATGGAAGAAAAGAAAAAACAGTGTTTGTAACCCCGCCATTCCTCTCGGAACGTGAGACGCAGCAACGCAAACAATGGAATATCGGCGCACAGAATAAGATTGACTGGTTTTTCATTGGAAGTTTCCAATGAGGTGCTGTCGTAACCGTCGGTTAAGAGTTTCTTGGCAAAAGGCACGCATTTCAAAGGGCTGTGCATTGAAAAACAACGGTGTTTGTAACCCCGCCATTCCTCTCGGAACGTGAGACGCAGCAACGCAAACAATGAAATATCAGCGCACAGAATAAGACTGACTGGTTTTTCATTGGAAGTTTCCAATGATGTGCTGTCGTAACCGTCGGTTAAGAGTTTCTTGGCAAAAGGCACGCATTTCAAAGGGCTGTGCATTGAAAAACAACGGTGTTTGTAACCCCGCCATTACTCTCTGAACGGGAGATGCAGCAACGCAAACAATGGAATATCGGCGCACAGAATAAGATTGGCTGGCTTTTCATTGCAAGTTTCCAATGAAGGGCTCATAACTGTCACTTAGGAGTTTCTTGGTAAAAGACCCGACTTAAACACTGAGACTTTTGTTCCTTATCGACTTAAAAGAAATTAATGCTACCACCTCATATTTTTACTCTCTCAGCGTATCATCTAAAGAAAGATCCGAAATTTGTTCACTCACCCACTCTACCGCTTCCCGTCTCTTATCGTTAAACCTATCATTTTTTTTTCAAATCTCGCTGCGTTGTCCTAAATTTAATCTGAGCCATTTTTATTGGCCTCCACGTCTCTGCCTCATAAGTGACTAGTGATAATTTGCAGCTGCTGTATACGTTTCCCTTGAGGGATAGTGCTAAACTGCCATTCATAATCTGAGGAAATCTACCATATGCGCTCCACCCATTCTTATTCTTCTAGCTAGTTCCCTCTCGTGGTCCGGATTAGTGGCCACTACCTTCCCTAAGTAGACGTATTCCCATACCACTTCCAGCACCTGGCTACCAATTGTGAACTGCTGTTCCTTCTGAAGGTGGTACTCCTGATGAGCGAATTTCGCCTTTGCTATTGCTTTATAAAACCCAAGCTTCAGGAACGATTATACTGCCCTGGTTTATTTCTGGGTGTACACCTTTAGAGCTTTTGAGAAAATCTTTTACCTTCTCTAAGCAATTCTGCAGGCGGGATCACAATAACACGAGAATGTTGTTTATTTTTAGTTCATGGGCACATTTAGAAGCAATCGTGAGCTTAAGCTTCTCTCAAACTATGAGCAGATATTAGTACTGTTCTCGTGAAAAACTATACGGACGCCGTTAGCTTGTAAAGAAACTCAACAAGGAATTAATCGTCCTAAACCTGACAACGGCTATTGCCTGTCACAGGCAATAACAGACATCATAGCAGTCGCTGTATACAAGCGAAGGACCATTTTACAAAACCCGATTTCGCATTCCAAAGGCTTGTGTATCCGATACAAAAACAAACGTTCTAACCCCGCCAATCCTCTCGGAACGTGAAACCGCCGCAACGAAAACAATGGTATACCGGCGCGCACAGAATAAGATTGACTGGCCTTTCATTGGAAGTTTCGAGTGAAGTGTTCGTAGCTATCATGTAGGAGTTTCTTCCTAAAGGGCACGCCTTAAGCATGGAGAGGTTTGTTCTTTACCGACGCGAAAGAAATAAATGTTATCTGTCTCAGCGTACCAGCTAAAGAAACATCTTATGATAAACAGCAATATTTCCTTGCTTCAGTTTAGACATCGATGTCGTGCATATCATTGAGTTGTCTTGAAAATGCCCTATTTACTATGAGAGCAAACCCAAATACCGCCAGCAGCTTGCTATTCTGGCCATGCAGCATCCGCGCAATTAGGTATACATGCGCGTTTTTCGTGGCCTCTCATTATTCTAGGGAATGCAGACACTCACCAGCAACTCTCAGGTCATAACGCACGTTATATATCGTGAGCCACGAATGGAATGTATTCGGAGGACGGAAACCTCGCGAAATTTTATGCTCCAAAGCAAAGACGTATGAAAGCATAAATGTAAGTACAAACAGTGGATGTATCACCACACCTATCCTGCCACTGAAGTAACTGCGACAAACACCTGCGCAACATCCCCCGCACACGAGTCTCGTTTATTTCTGCGGCTCGCCCGGACAACAGACCCTTACGGGAAGGGCTATCTTTGGAAGATTACCCTCAGGACGTTACGCACTCCTTCACGGTGACGAAGGCACCCTTTACTTCTAAGGAGGCACCGCACACTGCTACCGCATTAACATGGCCGGGATCCAAAGTATCAAGGGAAGGTTTCCGGCATTCACCTGCTCGTTATTGAGATTGTTGGCCACGTGGATAGAGTTTCTGCGCGTTTGTGAATAGCAGTATGGGGTAACTTAGCCAAAATTCAGTTCATGAACCATCCTCAATCATGCATCCCTAAATTACACTTAACCAAGGACACCAATGCCCCCCCCCCCCCCTTCCTCCAGACCCAGGACACGATGATGTATGAGGCTCCTGTTTCTGCCGTCTTCGCATCTCTTTTTTACAGGGGCATCTATAATTATTGTTTTACATCAACATCAGTCGAATAGATGCCTACCTGTGCGCACTTATAACCATGTATGGCGGATAAGTATGATTAGTAAAGGCGCAACACTGAAGATACCCCCCACTTGATGTCCACAGCTCCAGGTGCATATTTAGCAGCTATGCCAGATACAGCCAATGACTACGTAACTCAGAATGGTTGCATTTCTTTGGGCCACATGCCCCGGTGATATTAACCTAAAAGATTCCGCACCCCGTAAAAATGTCTATATATGCTAAAGAATCTAAATTTTAGGGCCTCGCAAAAAAACTCAGTGCGTCTTATCGGGAAAAATATACAATATAGTTAAAAGCGGGTTTCATTGAAATGCTCTAAGGAGCGAGACGGCGGTGCTGTTCACGATGATCCTGGAATGCTTGGTAGCGCTGGGCCTTCTGGCACCGGCTAGTTACGCATTACTCACTTGCTGCTCCTGAGACAATTGGTCATCACGCGCTCAGAGTACCACATGTGATAAGGTTGGTTAGACCTCTGCCACGTTATTTCATTTCCATCCGCAGTAATTATCGCAAGGCGACCTTTATGGATGTGCCGATTTTTCTGTTAGTCATCCTGTGATACGCCTAATGAGGAGCGGTGTCTTGCGCCGTACACAGAACTGCTTGCATAACTGTCCAATGAATCAGTGAATGATTTCGTTGCCATTGTTCCTGATTGGCGGTGGTAGCCTGGCCGTTTACCCCGTACATTCAAGTTTAAAGCTTGCTTATTTTCTACTTTTTTAGCTTTCCATACTATTCTGAATTTTTTTGTCTTTTCCGGCTGTTCTCATCCTGACCTGAATTTTGATATTCCGACGGTTTGTACAGTGTTTATATTTCGCTTTTACATCCCCAGTACTGCACTTCTCATGACTGGATTTCGCCTTTAGTATTCCTATAACCCAGAACTACAGCACGCCCTTCTTAATGCCTGCATAGACAGGTTTACAGCCTGTCGGAATAGTTTTGTGCTCTCTGCAGTGTTCCGCAGGCTACAAAAATATCGTCAGACTGCTTATGGTCACTTCTCTGTTGCCTTATTTTATGGCAACCTAAGGCCATATTCTATAAGCTGGCCAGTAAGCAGTGTCCATTTCGCGTCCATTTGCTCCTCTGTCATCGGTCCCTGAGATATACGCGCGCCTTTTAAGCGTCTGTGGGAAACGACCCGACCAATGGACGGTTGGCAACCGGACCTCACCATTGCCTGCATGTCGCAACCAATGGCAGCCACTGGTGAGGTCCTGTCGTCAACCACCCAATGGCCGGGTCACTTCCCACACGCGCTTGAAAGCCGCGGGCGACCAATGACACAGGACGAAATGTACGAGTACTGAAGAAATGAAAACGGACGCCTCATAGACTACGGCCCCTGAATTTAGCTCGAAAGGAAAACCGCGCCCTTCAATACCACACAACTGTGCCGTATTTCGCAAATTTCTGTTTTGTTTCATGCAGCTATTATTCCTCTTATAGTTTTGTCTCCAGCTAGCAGTCGCCTTTGCACGAACTTTCATTTAGAGTGGCGGCTGCCAAGTGCTCGTTCCTTGTTTTCCCGTCGGTGCTTGGTTTCCCGTCGGGGGTATGATGAGGGCGGAGGAATGCATAAACGGAGGGTTGTTGACACCATAGCCATCCTGGGGGTGGTTAGCATGAAAGTAGGAGGGTATGGCGAGCGTTCAGAATGCCCAGTCAGTGGGTTGTTTTCAAGGGAACCACTTCCAGTGTGGCAACCATCCGGAACCAACCTAAAGATGGTTACCGAGTAGGGAGGAATGGATAATGAATGCGAGGAACGCCCAACCGAGAGGTTCTTCCAAATGAGGAACCTTCAGTGTGGTATCCTTTGAAGGAGGAGGTTATGGCCATAAGGTAAAAAAAAAATTCTTTGAGTGTGAAAGGTTGCCGTGGGTGAGTGCGTGAGTGAGTGAGTGCGTTCCCAGGAGATGGTTGCTGCCAGAAATATCCGGATGGTGGTTATCATAAAAGCAGCCGGATTAGTAAATTCCTTAGCAGTAGTCTCTGAAACTCTTGTCCTAAAGACTTAGCCGTCCTGAGAGTATTTAGATTCTCATTGTAACTTTTCTTTTTTCTTGTGCATTCTGACGTGAGCATTACAGTTTGTTTTTTTTTGCGCTCCGCTAGCACTAAGACACCCGCTCACCGATTTCACCCATGTCTTTCTGGCGACGCTGATTGCTTGGAAAGAACAATCTGGGTCTCAAAAGCCCAAGCAGTTGCTGCAGCTGCCATCAGAGGGCAGTGACGCATCGCTTAACTTCTGCACCACTGCGCCTGCAGTAGTATTAGCATTCCGAACGATTCCCAAACAATTACCAATTCGAATTCCCAGCGAAAATAGACGATACACTAGAAATGTGTTCGCAATAACGATATTTTCATTTTTGGCAAGCGATGCGCAATACCGATACACAAAGGTATCGAAATTTATTTCAGGAGAAAACCCTCACGCGAGAGTCTTTTCCACGACAGCTCTAAAAGCGACGTTCCTTGAGGGTATGTCGCCGAGGACGTCCGTGCACTCCTCACCCCAGTATCCCACGACATGACTGCTTACTGCACCCGGGTTGTCCAACACCGTCAACGCCACACCTCTCAACCCCCATTCGCATCGTAACTTTCTCTCATACTGCCACGCTCTGTCGCTGCGCCTGTGATGCACGACCACTGTTTTAGAAGGATGAATGAACAGCGCTTTACAGCGCATCACCCACTGCCCCACTACCCAGAGACATGCAAGATAAATGTTCAATGTTAACTGCTACTCCTGAACCCAAGCCCAGACTTACAAAATACACTCCGAGTGGCATTATCATTCCTCTCAACACCCTCACCTTCCACTCTCCTCGTTGTCGATACCTCTCGCTGCACCTGTCGCCACGAACGCCAACCTTATGTTGGTTGAAGAGAAAGTTTATGTCATGGAGTGCGAGGCCAACTCTACGCCCATACGCCCAAACACACGCACATCCGCGCTTTCTGTCCACGGTTAGCGTATTACTCTCAGCAAAATGCATTCTCCGAAGTTTACCGTGGTGCATAAAAATTTAAGGGCGATATCGCGGCAGACAAACCGCAACCACCATTCCTAAGCGCTCTTCCTAGCATCAGTATATCGCTTTCCTTTGTAGCCGTATGGCTGCGCTAGAGTGGTTGCCAATGAGTGGTTACTCCCTTATCAGTATATCGGACCACCCGAGCAAGCTCTGCCATTCGCAAGAACACAAGGGTAGACTTCCGGTGAATATCTTGTTGCTCGTAGGTTATATAGCCGACCAAGTCGACACAATGTGCTCGAATAATTCACATCATCGATCGCTTAACTTATTCAGATAAATTATTTATCTCGTTAGTCGCTGTTATTAGCGTGTGTGATTTATTGTAAACTAATGGCGAATTCGAATCGCAGGTTTGGAGCACTTCCGGATCAGCTTTTTCTGCTCATATCAGAGTAAGGTAATTCTAATGGCAGATCGGTATCGGAGGACGTTTGTGCCATTGAGAGATTCGGAGCCGTCGCTAATCCCAAGATGGCTCCGTGGAGCTAATCAGAGTTTTCGCCAAAATCGGCGGATTCGATCGGAATGCCATTCGATAGTACACGACGCTTGAAGGAGAGCGCGTAAAACGCTATGTAATTCACTCCATCAGCGGTGCGCGCGTCCCTCACTGCCTTCGTTCAGCTGGAGCCAGTGTTTCAAGGCAGATTTGGCCAGGTTGCCCGGTCGGATTCAGGCGCTTTGCTGCGGAGTGGGCGGACTGCTTCGGATCTGCGTTTGGAATTCATATGTATTTGGAGCCGTTCGGGGACCTAGGCAATTCCATTTGGAAAAATTCTTGCAACCGTAAATGTGTTCCGATTAACTTTCATGCATTCAAATTTAAAACTAAATCTGCGTAATTGCGAAGGTAGAAAGTGACGGTGGTCGCCAGACTCGCCACACTCTTCCATAGGCTGACGCACATGTTGCAAATTAGCGTTATTTGAAAATACTAGTCAAAAGCCCAATAGGAGCAGTACTGACTTCAGCTTGCTGTCTACCACGTGGCAGTTGCAATGTCATACTGGACACATCCATCAAGCAGCAGTCAATTGCATCAGCACTCAAGTGCGGCATCCTGGAAGAAGAGTCAACCATGGCGCCCCGTGACCCGTAAGGGTCAAGAACACTTTCAATTTGTCACAAATTAAGTTTTTTTTTCTATCCATCCATCCATCAAACTAGAAGAAGCTATGCGCTGATCGTCGCCGCCTAACGCGCGTAATTTTCTTAATTAAGTTGGGAATTTGCATGTAAATATTTGGCAGCATGCAACGTGCTGCGAGAATGCCTCAACTGAAATGGTGAAGAAAGGCGGCTTACTTTGAATTACCACTTTACCAAAATTACCAAAATCGTTGGCTGTAGAGAATAGCGGGAACCGATCTTTATAATGACAATTATTTGCCCCACCTTGTATTTACCTGTTTGCATAACCTACGTGCCAGCACGCCTTTCATGCATTCATCTTTGAATGCTTTTAATTAATTCCAAACCCTAATTTTTAACATCCTGCACATATCCTTCAATTTTACGGTCAATTTTACCAGAGAGCGCCAACTATAAAGTAATGTGAGCTTCCTCAGCGTACTCTGTAAATGATCAGGACCGTAGTGCAACCTTTGTATTGTTGTCATATGAACAAGTTATAGGAGCAATAAGAGCAAAGTAGTGTACTTCCACCAGCTCAGCCAGCTAACTACATCAACTGGCTGCCAACTTGTGTAAATTAGCATTGATCAGAATATGGTTCAGCATAGAAATTTTGGGCTGCCAATTGGTCACAAGCACCTAAGTGCTGTAGTTCGTCAGGTACTAACAAAACATCATGTCCACATCTTAACGCTTGGCTAGCCCTGCAAGCCCACCGCTCTTCTGGGGTTACCTTTACGCGGAGAATGAGTACCTCTGCATAGGTCGCCACCAAACAACCTAACATTCCACAGCACTTTTCAGGACGACACGAGACTTCTAAATGTCGTAAAGTTTTGAAAGTTACAGTTGGTGTTGGGGGTATCATGAGCACAACACTGAAGTTTAGTTATGGGACTGAATGGTTCAATGAAATCATTAAACGACGGCTCAATGAAGTCAAGCCCGGTCGGTGACCACTTCCCGGTTACTCCAATGTTCGAAGAGTTTGGTTTACAATGAGCATGCCTCTAGGACTAGGTTTAGATAGGCAGAGGGAGACGTGCGAGGAAGTTATAAGCAATTTGAGACCAGTTTCAAAATGAATCTGGCAGACTGATTCGCTGTATAAATTGGCTGATGTCCACTTATGATAGATACGCTGTCGCTACCATAAGCTTGCCTCCCGTTCTTGGGCGCGTCCACAACAAGTGCTGCACATCACTGACATTGGTAAAGAGCATCAGTGCAGGGAATTGTCATCCGTTTTCAGTTGCTTGTCGCGCCACCAAAGGCTGACACAAAGGATGAGAGCGGTGCTTGTCCGAATCATGCGTGCTGGCATATCCTCCTGCGTTGAAGATGGTGCGAGCATGGATGACTTAGCGTTCAAGTTCGCTCGGGCGGAAATTGGGATACATGGCATAAGAACAGAACAAGAGGAATACAAGAGGGTGTCCGGTCGTAAATCAGTTAAGATGTGTGAAGATATCCACTATACAAACTAAGCAGACCTTCGTCATGACCAAGAATTAAGACGGCTAAAAATGTACAAGTATGCGCGGTGTATGCCTGACGCTAAAGAAGATTCAGACTGCAGAAAGCGGCAACTGCTGGTCGCTCGGTTGAATGTGATGCATCGGCATAAAGTGTGTAAGCCTGAGGTTTAGGCGAGGTTGTTCATACCGGCGCGAACAGTGGACCAATTGATAATAACCTGTCAACATGACAAGGAAGACAGATGTGATGCATCGGCATGAAGTGCGTAAGCCTGATGTTTAGGCGAGGTTGTTCATATGGGCGCGAACAGTGGAGCAATTGATAATAAGCGGTCAACATGACAAGCAAGGCAGTTTATATGGAAGATAAAGTTGAAGGGTCTGTTTACAAGCGTTGCCAAGTTATGGTTCTTCGATAAATTTAGACTGCTTTCAGTTCAACGTACTCCTGTGGCACGGGAAAGGCTGCAAGGGAAGAGATTGAGGGAATGCTTAGTTTCACGGCCCTATTTCAAAATGCGGCACTGCATTTACACAGAGCTCAGCTGAACCGAATCGTTGAACCGCTCCTGGATGTTACAGGATAGTCGTCTATTATTCAGGCTGACACTTGTTGCTCAGGCGGAATAGGAGGGCTAGTAATAAAAAAAAATCCAAGCTATCAGGAACCTAACATGCATTTTCAGGGAAAAAAACGCACAACGGCTGAACAAGAAGTTCCACAGAGTTGAGTTCGAAATGGTGACCTCATGACCTCTACGTGCGCACGTTAACCACAAATCATCAGCTGTGGTTTTTTCTTTATTGCCTCAAATATCATGAAATATGTACTAAAAATTTTCAGCAGTACTACACACAGGCAAAAGCATTTGACTTCTATTTAAAGTTTCATTGTCGAGTTAGTCACTAAGGTGCAGTTTTATCAATTGTGATTATTTCATCACTGCTCGCAGTACCATTACTTAGCCGCGGCTGCCGCTGATATGATGACCAGTCTAGAGATTATTTTTGCTATGAGGTTATTTTTTTCGGGTGAAGAAATATCGGCTCCAACTAATGGACTGCCGCTGATGGTGTACTGAAGCCTCTTTCAGGCTCTCGGGAGGCCACTCATATCCCGAATGTGAAGTGCACGCTGATAAGCATCGAGACAATTGGTAATATCTTTGTATTTTTTTTCACTGCGGGCTGTTTGGTTGCGTTTTTTAGCTCGCGTAATTCTTGCTGCACAGGGAGCAGTGACGTAACATTTCTTGACATAATGCATCACTTTGCTTCGGATCCGGTGAACGGAGCAGATACGCCCATAATCCACTTCCGTCCTAATAGTTTTTACGTACAGATGGTTCAGGAAGCGTTGCATGGTTGACAGCTCGTCCAGTTGATATAGAGCGAAATGAAGTGAAGTGTGCAAAACCAAAGACACACGGCAGAAACTGTACAAAACAGGAATGTCTCAAGGAAGTGTCACTAACAACGTGTGAGGGGATGGAATTGAGCTTTGAACAATATTTCGTGGTTAAAGAATCGAGTGCACGGACTTTCGGGCAAAGTGAAGACGGGCATTGCCAGAGCGCGCAGCTGTGATGCGTATGAGACCGACCGCGGCCTGAGCGGGCTTAAGAATAGCGAACAGTGACAGAAGTGTTGGCTAAATATATATAAGAATGGTAACTGAAGTACGAACCATTAAAACCTGGCGAATCGAAGAATTATTTCCTACAATGTTACAAGGGCAAGCTCTCAAATAATAATTTGTTGTCCATGCTGGATAAACGTGATTTGGAACTGAAAAGGTCAAACTTAAGAGGAGGGAAGGGAGATGCTAAGGCAATCATTGCCCTTTAGAGGGCTTATCGGTGATAGGCAAGGTTTGAGAAAGGGGAGGGCGTGATATAAAGGTGTGGTTTGTGCAATAAATAGTGGTAGAAACAAAAGAATGCATTTCTGAAGAATTTACGTTCGAGATACATGCCCCGTACATCAAAGGAAGCGGCGTTCCGATGCTTTGCCGATCACGTGCACAAAAAATTCCAATTTTAAACAGTGACAGTCTGAGACAACGGCCACAATTTAGAAGCATTCAGGCTGGTTAAACCGCGACTTTTCAAGAATATACACCTTGGATGCATTCTTTTCCAGACTGCTAATAGAACAGAGACCAAACGTTTCATTGGTCAAGTAGGTAATTGTCTAATCGAAGAAGAAATTGTTGAATTTTTAGGTTTTCTGCAAATAGCCACCTATTCTCTCATTATAGAACTATAGAAGCCTATGCGTCCACGCGTACCGCATTTGTAACGCCATTACGAGCAATTGTGCCGTTAATCGTCTTCCCAGTGTGGGTCACTATAGCCTGGTATCTGAATATTAAAATGAACTCAAGTGTTTATCTCTGAGGAGCGGAGAATCAGTGAAGTTGTTCTTTAAATAAGAACGATTTTCTTCAGTTTCAGACTCTCAGAAGAATCTTTCTAGAGTTGTGTTCCTTGTCTGTGATCCGCGATGTCGTAACCTTCACTAGCGATATATGCTGGCGTGGTACGGATGTGTGTGCCACAAGTACCTTAGATTCCCAATAAATGCCCATAAATATAGTGTGCCATACTGGAAAAGAGGGCTACCGACACTATGCTACGCTAAGACTTTTGTGCCGCGTATTATCTGTACCCTTGGCATCACGATTGTATGTAACGTGTTTTGGTCATGAAAATTTGTTATGTCATGCTAATAATTTACCGCGATAGGCTTCTATATTCAACTCCGCAGGCGTTTTTCAACTGATATGTTAACTGGGTTCTTTCAATCTATTAGAATATTTACATATTCGGGTCCATCATCGCTAGGACCTTTGTTTAGTCTATCTTTAAATGCGACAGGTTGTTCAGGGTTTTATGCTCTTCCGACACACTTCATTCCCATAAAGTAGCGCGCTCTTGAAAGTGCATCTAGTTATTGTTTTGATTGCCCTCGCTCTGTCTAATAATTTTCGTGACGTTCCTTTTATATTCAGGTCATGTGTGATGTGGTTTTTTCAGCACGTTTCTAAACAAAAAGCTACGTAAAGTTCAAACAGCTTTCAATGCCATAAAATATTTTTGTTTCTGCATGTTCGCGCCGAATGCGCCTAAAACGTTTTCCTACTGGTCGTTTTTCTATCGAGTTCGTGTTTTCATTGCGGGAAAACAGTTGTAGAGATATCACTTATACGCGTATATTTTTGCTTTCGAGTAAGCGGAATGCACGGTCCACGGCGCAGAAAGTGCACCTGGTTTTGTGCACGCCAATCCGACAAGCGATCTGTTATATGTATGCGCGCACGATGTGTTTTGTTTATGCGTAAGCGGCCACCTGCTGCGGACAGGCATGTGAAGAGCCTCAGGCGCCGCTATCGTATCACGGCATGCGATATTTTTTATGCTCGATCTGAACATGCGGTCTTGTGCGTTGGCCGAGAATCAACATTGTTCAGTGTTTCGGCAGCTCTTATTCGATCAACCTTTTCTTTTCCTGGCCTCCTCTGCACACAGCTACTAGGCGCCATAGCCTGCCTGCCTTCCTCTGTGTGCAACTGGGTATACGCCTCCCTACATATGACTCAGTTTTATGAATGCATTAAACCTCTCTATTGCTGTGCATGGAGATTTCTATCTATAAGTTGCATATCAAGTTGCAATTTCATATATAAGTTGCCTCAATAAGTTGCATCAATATGTTGCATATGACTTCGAAACGCGTCTAGAGCGAGAACTATTCAATTTTTGTCTGTGCTAAGGAAATTTTCCTAAGTCGCAGTGGGCTGTCTGAATTGGTATTCGTGTGGTGCATTTTGGGATGTTTTGACATTGTTATTCTTAGCCTGAAATCATTACAATACAGTAATTCATTATCGGATCACATCCAGATCTTATATCCTTCTATATAACTTCAGAAAAGCATATTTCCCGCATGCTTGCTCACTGATGTGTGCACAGGAAGCCTCTGCGTAATCTACGAAAAAGGGTCGAACATGTTTCAACATCGCTGATAGTCCTCTTCCCCAACCTGTTCAAACCTCTGTCACCCCTACTACGTATTACCGTCGCGCTCTCAGTGTGGCGTCTGTACCTTAGCGTCAGTGCCATCTGCCCCGTTACTATCGAAGCTCCTACGCCGACCTAACCGTATTTCTCGAGAGCGCTCTCAATGCTGCGTATGGCTCACTGGAAACTGTTCGCGCAACATTTTTTAATCGTCTGCTCAGCCTTGCTTTCTTTTTAGTGCGTTGCTGTGTTGTGTTGTCCCTTGCCGTGATGATTGGGGGTCGCGTCGTGGTCTCTCTCTTTTAACTTGCTTCTCCACACAACATAATTTTATTGTAACAAGCACTGTCGTAGAAGGAAGCGTAGCGGTGGAAACGAATTGTCCACCGCTGCATTGTACGGACCAAGGGGTTCTTGGAACGAACCTGCACTACATTTATTGAGTTTCTTGCTTTTCACATCAGATGTATCCGTTAGTTAGTTGTCATTCACCACGTGCATCCAAAATAACGAGAAGCCGACCGCTGCCCCCATTTCTGTTCGGCCGCCGCGGTGGCTCAGAGTTGTTATAGCGCTCGGCTGCTGACCCGAAAGACGCTGGTTTGATCCCGGCCGCGGCAGTCGAATTTCGATCGAGGCGAAATGCTAGAGGCCCGTGTGCTGTGCGATGTCAGTGCTACGTTAAAGAACCTCAGGTGGCCGAAATTTCTGGAGCCCTTCACTGCGGCGTCCCTCATAGCCTGTGTCGATTTGGGGCGTTAAACGCCCATAAACCAAACTATTTTTGTGCACGTAACCTTTCGCCACAACAACGGCGTTTTTTTTAGAACGCCGAGCTCTGAACGCCGGTATTCAAAAGGAGAGAGGGGAAGGAGGGGAGTCGGGGGGGGGGGGGTCGGGGCGTGACACTACTTCGCTATAGTTTTTATTCTGGACGTGGAAATTCCTCGTAACAGCGACACATTTAGGGCGAAACAGACCCCTGCGGCTCCAACCACTTCCGGTAGTATCGGTGACCAGAACTAATACCATGGCGATTAATTAACTAACACCATAGCGTTTTGATAGAGCCCCAAGTCCACGGCTCCTACGGAGACTCCAGCACTTCTCTCGCCTTCCAGGAGGCGTAGTGATGGAAGGCTTCGTCCAGTTCAAACCTGGAAGACCATGAGGAACATAAGTTCATTTCTTCAAGACTTTTAGACGCAGATCAAAAACCACTTTCCAGCTAAACAATGTCTGTCAAGATTTTGTACCACGTTCGCTGATCATCGGAGAGAAGGAAAAGAAGGCCAAAATTTGCTCACAAACGTAAGCGCTCTACTGCAGAAGGCAAGAAGTGAGCAGAAGTAGAAGTGTTTTAGAGGCTGCAAACATAATTATGATTAATAACGTTGATGCAGGGCTCAAGCTGAGATAGAGGATTCGTTTCATCCATGTGCTATGAGCTCAGAAGTGCCTTACAAGGATGAGTGATGCTCCGGCGTCGTTTCTTTGCTACCCATAGCAGCGCTTTCTCTTCAACCAACAATTTTGTTTTCCCTTTTGGCAGAAACGTGCATAGCGCTGCGGCAGTTGTAGACAAAGCCGACATACGCCCCTCAACGCGAAGAATGCAATGAAGCTTTCGTTTCTTGAAAGGTCAAAGAATCTGTATAGCAAGAGACTTGCACAAGTTAGAAAGTGGAGAGTTCGATGCACGCATTCCATGATGTGAGCAGTCCGACGCGGTCTTCTTGAAAGTATGAGCGTTGTAGTGGGTTTCCTACCTCATCACAAGCGCCAGTCTAAATTCAAATTGTTTTCTTTAAGAAGACAAAACTTTGAATAAATTCGTTCGCATCAGGTCTGAATTGCCTTAGAAAATAATGCTTATTGGACGCAATGAATCCGCGCTTTGTGAGATTAGTAATGTTTTCATATATATGAACATGTCATGAGATTTACAAACTTTTCATGAGGTTTACAAGATTACAAGATGTGATGAGATTTACAAACTTTTCACAGCTCATGTTATTCACGAAACATCATCATGCAGTAACTTCGCTGGAATCTCCCAATAATAAATATATAATTGGCAGAGAAAAAGCGTTGTTTCCCTTCATCTATCTAGCGGTCCCTGCCGTTACAAGACCTCTGCGGCTACGTCCTCTTTACTGTCCACGTTTGATGGTGAGGCCATTCCACGGGGCGGGGATTCGGCCACGTTTTTGTCCCGTTGGAACCAGGGCCAGTCATGCTCTAGACCGTGCTTTAACCTCTCCAGGTAGAGATCCGGCGTCCTGGTTTGTCTTTGCAGTCATTGCAATTTAGTCGAGGTGATTCCCGTGGCGTTGGTCCCAGTAGGAGATGGTGTGATTAAAGGGAAAAGAAAAAATCGGATCATTTAGGAGCAGCTGAAGGCTATGTCTAGCCGCCATCTCGAAATTTCAGAGGTTCTGCAGGAGGGTAACAGTTTCAGCTCCTCTGATTAAGAGTGTGTGGCGGACTTGCTATAGCACGCGTCCTTCGCCTATATTTTGGCCGAACCGCTTGTTTCCGAACAGTTTCCCTGCACTAACGTTGTCATCCGCGGTGTTTATCCTTCAAGTGCACCCCAAGAGAGTCTTGGGGATTTTAAAGATGCCGGTGTTGGCATTCGCTCTGCACACCACTGTATCAGGGAGGCCAGTGGGTCTTGTGTGCCCGCAGAATCAGGGATTTCAACTTTTACAGGTTTCTCTTGCTCATAACTGTACAAGGCTTTTAGGTTAACGGGTCTAGACAAATCGTTGCTTAAATCTGCGTTGTATTCTTCCTTAGCTGTAGACATGACCTTTTAAACGAACCTGCAATGAATGTTTAATAAACCAAGTTGTTTGGGCACTGATAATGCGCTACGGTCTTCCATGCGGCTTTCCTACGGCGACAGGCTGTTTCACAGTCTTCATTTAACCAGCACAAAAGAATCCTGTTTTCGCTTCTGCACGAACCGTCAGCACATAACACTGAGTGGCTTTTAACCGAGAAGTTAAAACTCGGGGGCCCGGTCCGTGCTAGCCAAGGGAACAACGGAGGAAGAGGATTGACCTAGAAATTTCTTGTCCTAGAAAGTTCAATGTCTTAAACGTGCTTGAAGAGGAGTATCTGGACAATGTTCCTACCCGCACCACCGTTTTCACAGATGCCTCTTAGTAAAACGAAATGCAGCTAATGACATTTGTTTCAGGAATATTCATTGAAGTTATTAATTTCGAGACCCTGATTATATGCCTGTATTCGTTGCTGAGTTGTTTCTTGCGATTAAGCTGGCCCTAAAAAACATCCTTTTCAATGTCACCCAGCTGATTAAACTTGCTGACAGCCGTTCTGTCCTGACAGCGCTCGAAGGCTCGATGGACGCTTTTATGAACAGCTCCCTTTGTTTTTCATAACACCACACGTTGAAGACGTGCGCTTTCACTAGGTACCTGGACGTTCCGGCATTGCTTCTAATGCGATGGGTGAATTCTCAGCAAAGTCTGCGCTTTGCGGACCTGTTTCGTTTATTTCAAACACTGTTCACTTGGCGACAGACCGCTTTCAAGATTTCGGGCATGTGCACTCGTTGAGGCATGAGAAGTCTTGCTACAGCGGATCTCCAGCATTTTGGTATTTACTTCGCGCGTCCACATTCGTTAGCGTCGGATATCGTTACTTTCAATAATTGCTTTTTTCCGTCTCTCTCTCTTTCATGTCGTGTCAAAAATGTTATACGGGCAGCGTTTTCAGAGTGCGTCATATGATGGAAGCAAAAACTCGATTATTCTTGGTGTTACATGAAACTAGCATGTATTACATTTGATGCAAGGCTTTGTTCTGACTGCAGAAATTGATTCACGATCATGCTTTCATAAGCTTCTCCGCACATCACGACACCGCGATAGCCGCGAGAACCGATGGTCTCGCACAGTGGGAGCACTAGTGGCACGATAAGAATGCGCATTTAAACCCTTACTTAAGCGGCGCATTCAAACTGCCTAGATCAGGTTTTCTTTTGAGACTTGCCGAGGAATACTGAGTGCGTAGGACTTTCGATACATCCACCAGGGTGGCTAAGTGCCGGTGGTCTTCTTCTGTTCATAACCATGTTGAGGGCTCCAATCCGGCCTTCGGGATTTGCCATTGCCAGATTCGGGGCCGTCGCTAGCGCAAGATGGCTCCGTGGAGCGAATCAGAGTGTTCGCCGAAATCGGCGGATTCGATGGGAAGTCTGCCATTCCATAGTGCACGATGCTCGAAGGAGAGCGCGTAAAACGCTATGTAATTTACTCCGTCAGCTCTGCGCGAGTTCCTTAGTGCCTTGCTTCGGCTGGAGCACTGTTCTAAAGCATATTTGGCCAGGTTGCCCGCGTCCGATTCAGGCGCTTTGCCGCGGAGCGGGCGGACTGCTTGGGATCTGCGTTTGGAATTCATATGTATTTGAAGCCGTTCGAGGACCTAGGCAATTCCGTTCGGAAAAATTCTTGCAACCGTAAATGTGTTTCGATTTCCATTCATGCATTCTCATTTACAACTTAATCTGCGTAATTTCGAATGAAGAAAATGATGGCAGTCGCGACACTCTTGCATGGGCTGGCGCACTTGTTGCAAATTAGCGTTATTTGAAAATACTAGACAAACGTGCAATAGGAGCAGTATTGACTTCACCTTGCGCTCTACAACGTGACATTTGTTGTAACGTCATACTGGACACATCCATCAAGCAGCAGTCAATTGCATCAGCAGTCAACTGCGGCATCCTCGAATAAGGATTGACCGTGGCGCCCAGTGACTCGTAAGTGTCAAGAACACTTTAAATTTGTCACAAAGTTTTTTTTTTCCATCCATCTATCCATCAAACTAGAAGAAGCTATGCGCTGGTCGTCGCTGCCTAACGCGCGTAATTTTATGAATTAAGTTGGGATTTTTCATGTAAATACTTCGCAACATGCAATATGTGCTGCGAGAATGCCTCAACTGAAATGGTGAAGAAAGGCGGCTTACTTTGAATTCCGTCTGTTGAAATGTACAAAGTCGTTGGCTGTAGAGAACAGCGAGAACCGGTCTTTATAATGACTATTATTTCCCTAGCTTGTATCGACCTGTTTGCAGAACCTGCGTGCCAGCACGCCTTTCATGCATTCCTCATTGAATCCTTTTAATAAATTCCAAACCCTAATTTTTAACATCCTGCACATATCCTTCAATTTTATGGTCAATTTCACTAGAAAGCGCCAACTGTAAAGTGATGTAAGCATCCTTAGCCTACACTGTAAATGATCTGAACCGCAGTACATTCTTTTTATTGCTGTCATATGAACAAGTTCTAGGAATAAGTAGAGCAAAGTAGTGTACTTCCACCAGCTCAGTCAGCTAATTTCATCAACTGCCTGCCCGCCTGTGTAAATTAGCGTTGATCAGAATATGGTTTAGCATAGAAACCTCAGGCTTCCAATAGGTCACAAGCACCTGAGTGCAGTAGTCCGCCAGGTACTAACAAAATATCATGTCCACATCTCAACGCTTGGCTAACACTGTAAGCCCGCCGCTCTTCTGGGGTTACCTTTACGCGCAGTATGAGTACATCTGCATAGGTCGCCACCAAACAACCTAACATTCCACAGCACTTTTCAGGACGACACGAGACTTCTGAATGTCGTAAAGTTTTGAAAGTTGAATCTGGTGTTGGGGTATCATGAGCCCAACACTGAAGTTCAGTTATGAGACTGAATGGTTCAATGAATTAATTAAAAGACGGCTCAATGAAGTCAAGCCCGGCCGATGACCAGTTCCAGGTTATTCCAATGTTCGAAGAGTTTTGTTTACAACCAACGTGCCTCTAGGACTAGGTTTATACAGGCAGAGGGAGACGTGCGAGGAAGTTATAAGCAATCTGAGACGAGTTTCAAAATGAATCTGGCAGACTGATTCGCTGTATAATTGGGCTGATGTCCACTTATGATCAATACGCTGTGCAACCATGAGCTTGCCTCCTCTTGTTGGGCGCGTCCACAACAAGTGCCGCACATCACTAACATCTGGTAAAGAGCATCAATGCAGGGAATTGTCAGCCGTTGTCAGTTGATTGTCGCGCCACCAAAGGCTGCCACAAAGGATGAGAGCTGTGCTTGTCCGAATCATGCGTACTGGCATATCCCCCGCGCTGAAGATGCTGCGAGCATGGATGACTCAGTGTTCAAGTTCGCTCAGGCGGAACTTTGGATACATGGCATAAGAACAGAACAAGAGGAAGACAAGAGGGTGTCCGGTCGTAAATGAGTTAAGATGTGTCAGGATATCCACTATACAAACTGAGGAGACCTCCGTCATGACCAAGAATTAAGATGGCTAAAAATGTACAAGTATGCGCGGTGTATGCCTGACGCTAAAGAAGATTCAGACTGCAGAAAGCGGCAACTGCTGGTCGCTCGGTTGAATGTGATGCATCGGCATAAAGTGTGTAAGCCTGAGGTTTAGGCGAGGTTGTTCATACCGGCGCGAACAGTGGACCAATTGGTAATAAGCTGTCAACATGACAAGGATGGCCATTGTGATGCATCGGCATAAAGTGCGTAAGCCTGAGGTTTTGGCGAGGTTGTTCATATCAGCGCGAACAGTGGAGCAATTGATAATAGGCTGTCAACATGACAAGCAAGGCAGTTCATATGAAAGATAAAGTTGACGGGGTTGTTTACAAGGGATGCCAAGTTATGGTTCTTCGATAAATTTAGACTGCTTTCAGTTCAACGTACTCCTGTGGCACGGGAAAGGCTGCAAGGGAAGAGATTGAGGGAATGTTTAGTTTCACGGCCCTATTTCAAAATGCGGCACTGCATTTACACAGAGCTCAGCTGAACCGAATCGTTGAACCGCTCCTGGATGTTACAGGCTAGTCGTCTATTATACAGGCTGACACTTGTTGCTCAGGCGGAATAGCAGGGCTAGAATTAAAAAAAATCCAACCTATCAGCAACCTACAGTGCATTTTCAGGAAAAACGCACAACGGCTGAACAAGAAGTTCCACAGAGTTGTGTTCGAAATGGCAACCTCGTGACCTCTGCATGCGCACGTTAAGCACAAACCCTCAGCTGTGGTTTTTTCTTTATTGCCTTAAATATCATAAAATACGTACAGAAAAATTTCAGCCGTACTGCACACAGGTAAAAGCTTTTGACTTCTATTTAAAGTTTTATTTCGAGTTAGTCACTAAGGTGCAGTTTTATCATTATGATTATTTCAGCACTGCTCGCAGTACCAATTACTAAGCGTGGCTGCCGCTGATATGATGACCAGTCTAGAGATTATTTTTGCTATGAGGTTATTTTTTTCGCGTGACGAAATATCGGCTCCAACTAATAGACTGCCGCTGATGGTGTACTGAAGCCTCTTTCAGGCTCTCGGGAGGCCACTCATATCCCGAATGTGAAGTGCACGGTGATAAGCATCGAGGCAATTGGTAATATCATTTGTATTTTTTTTCACTGCGGGCTGTTTGGTTGCGTTTTTTAGCTCGCGTAATTCTTGCTGCACAGGGAGCAGTGACGCAACATATCTTGGCATAATGCATCACTTTGCTTCGGATCCGTTGAACGGAGCAGATACGCCGATAATCCACTTCCGTCCTAATAGCTTTTACGTAGAGATTGTTCAGGAAGCGTTGCATGGTTGACAGCTCGTCCAGTTGATATAGAGCGAAATGAAGTGAAGTGTGCAAAACCAAAGACACACGGCAGAAACTGTACAAAGCAGGAATGTCTCAAGGAATTGTCACTTACAACGTGTGAGGGGATGGAATTGAGCTTTGAACAATATTTCGTGGTTAAAGAATCGAGTGCACGGACTATCGGGCAAAGTGAAGACGGGCATTGCCAGAGCGCGGAGCTGTGATGCGTATGAGACTGACCGCGGCCTGAGCGGGCTTAAGAATTGCGAACAGTGACAAAGTGTTGGCTAAATAGATATACGAATGGTAACTGAAGTACGAGCCATTAAAACCTGGCGAATCGAAGAATTATTTCCTACAATGTTACAAGGGCAAGCTCTCAAACATATTTGTTGTCCATGCTGGATAAACGTGATTTGGAACTTTAAATGGGTCAAACTTAAGAGGAGGGAAGGGAGGTGCTAAGGCAGCTATTGCCCTTTAGAGGGCTTATCGGTGATAGGCAAGGTTTGAGAAAGGGGAGGGCGTGATATAAAGGTGTGGTTTCCGAAATAAATTGTGGTAGAAACAAAAGAATGCGTTTCTGAAGAATTTAAGTTCGAGATACATGCCCCGTACATCAATGGAAGCGGCGTTTCGATGCTTTGCCGATCACGCGCACAAAAATTCCAATTTTAAACAGTGACAGTCTGAGACAACGGCCACAATATAGAAGAGTTCAGGATGGTTAAACCGCGACTTTTCAGGAAGATACAACTTGGATGCATTCTTTTCCAGACTGCTAATAGATCAGGGACCGAACGTTTCATTGGTCAAATCAGTAATTGTCTAATCGAAGAGGAAATTGTTGAAACTTTAGGTTTTCTGAAAATAGCCACCCATTCTCGCATTATAGAGCTATACAAGCCTATGCGTCCACGCGTACCACATTTGTAACGCCATTACGAGCAATTGTGCCGTTAGTCTTGTTCTCAGTTTGGGTCACTACAGTCTGGTATCTGATTATTAAGATGAACTCGTGTTTTTGTCTCTGAGGAGCTTATAATCAATGAAGTTGTTCGTTAAATAAAACGATTTTCCTCAGTTTCAGACTCTCAGACGAATCTTTCTTAGAGTTGTGTTCCTCGTCTGTGATCCGCGATGTCGTAACCTTCGCTAGCGATATATGCTGGCCTGGTACGGATATGTGCGCCACACAAGTACCTTACATTCTCAATAAATGCCCATAAATGTAGTGTGCCCTACTGGAAAAGAAGGCTACCGACACTATGCTAGCTAAGACTTTTGTTCCGCGTATTATCTTTACCCTTGGCATAACGATTGTATGTAACCTGTTTCTGGTCATGAAGATTTGTTATGTCATGCTAATAATTTACCGCGATAGGCTTTATATTCAACTCTCACAGGCGTTTTTCAACTGATATGCTAAGTGGGTTCTTTCAATCTATTAGAATATTTACATATCCGGGTCCTTCATGGCTAGGGTCTTTGTTTAGTCTATCTTTAAATGCGACAGGTTGTTTCGGGTTTTATGCTCTTCCGACACACTTCACTCTCATAAAGTAGCGCGCTTTTGAAGGTGCATCTAGTTATTGTTTTGATGGCCCTCGCTCATTCTTGCAATTTTCGTGATGTTCCTTTTATATTCAGGTCATGTGTGATGTGGATTTCTCAGCACGTTTCCAAACAAAAAGCTACGTAAACTTCACACAGCCTTCAATACCATATACTATTTTTGTTTCTGCATGTTTGCACCGAATCGGCCTAAAACGCGTTCCTACTAGGTCGTTTTTCTATCAAGTTCCTGTTTTGATTGCGGGAAAACAGTTGCAGAGATCTCACTTATACGTGTATATTCTTGTTTTCGCGTAAGCGGAATTCACGGGCCACGGCGCAGAAAGTACACCAAGTTTTGTGCACGCCAATCCGACATGCGATCCATTACGTGTATGTGCGCACGACGTGTTGTGTTTATGCGTAAGCGGCCACCAGCTGCGGACAGGCATGTGAAGAGCGTCAGGCGCCACTATATCGTATCCCGGCATGCGATATTTTTTTATGCTCGATCTGCACATTCGGTCTTGTGCGTAGGCCAAGAATCAACATTGTTCAGTGTTTCGGCAGCTCTTATTTCATAAACCTTTTCTATTCCTGGCCGCCTCTGCACACAGCTACTAAGCGCCATAGCTTGCCTTCCTCTGTGTGCAACTGGGTATACGCCTCCCTATATACGACTCAGTTTTATGAATGCATTAAACCTCTCTATTGCTGTGCATGGAGAGTTTTATCTATAAATTTCATATTAAGTTGCAGTTTCATATATAAGTTGCCTCCATAAGTTGCATCAATATGTTAGATATGACCTCGAAACGCATCTAGAGCGAGAACTATTCAATTTTTGTCTGTGCTAAGGAAATTGTCCTAAGTCGCAGTGGGCTGTCTGAAATGGTATTCGAGTGGTGCATTTTGGGATGTTTTGCATTTTTATTCTCCGCCCGAAATCATTACGATACAGTAATTCATTATCGGATCACATCCAGATCTTATATCCTTCGATATAACTCCAGAACAGCATATTTCCCGCATGCTTACTCACTGATGAGTATACAGGCAGCCTCTGTGTAATCTACGAGAAAGGGTCGAACATGTTTCAACCTCGCTGATAGTCCTCTTCGCCAACCTGTTCAAACCTCTGTCATTCCTACTACGCATTACCGTCGCGTTCTTAGTCTGGCGTCTGTACCTTAGCGTTAGTGCCATCTACCCCGCTACTATAGAAGCTCCTACGCCGACCTAACCGTATTTCTCGAGAGCGCTCTCAATGCTGCGTATAGCTCACTGGAAACTGTTCGCGCAGCATTTTTTAATCATCTGCTCAGCCTTGCTTTCTTTTTGATGCGTTGCTGTGTTGTGTTGTCCCTTGGCGTGATGATTGGGGGTCGCGTCGTGATCTCTCTGTTTTAACTTGCTTCTCCACACAACATAATTTTATTGAAACAAGCACTGTCGTAGAAGGAAACGTACCGCTGGAAACGAATTGTCCATCGCTGCATTGTACCGACCAAGAAATTCTTGGAACGAATCTGTACTACATTTATTGATTTTCTTTCTTTTCACATCAGATGTAACCGTTAGTTAGTTGTCATTAACCACGTGCATCCAAAATAAAGAGAGGCAGACCGCTGTACCCATTTCTTTTCGGCCGCCGCGGTGGCTGAGTGGGTATGGCGCCAGGCTGCTGGCCCGAAAGACGCCGGTTTGATCCCGGCCACAGCAGTCGAATTTCGATGGAGGCGAAATGCTAGAGGCCCGTGTACTGTGCGATGTCAGTCTACGTTAAAGAACCTCAGGTGGCCGAAATTTCTGGAGCCCTTCACTGCGGCGTTCCTCATAGCCTGTGTCGATTTGGGACGTTAAACGCCCACCAACCAAACTATTTTTGTCCACTTAACCTTTCGCCACAACAACGGCGTTTTTTTTTTTAGAACGCCGAGCTCTAAACTTCAGTAATCAAAAGGGGAGAGGGGAAGGTGGTCAGGGCGTGACACTATTTCGCTATAGTATTTATCCTGAACGCGGACATTCCTCGTAACAGCGACACATTTAGGGCGAAACAGACCCCTGCGGCTCCAAACACTTCCGGTAGTATCGTGACCAGAACTATGACCATGGCGAATAAATAACTAACACCATAGAGTCTTGATAAGAGCCCTAAGACCACTACCCCTACGGGGACTCCAGTACTTCTCTCGCATTCCAGCAGGCGTAGTGATGGAAGGCTTCGCCCAAATAAAACCTGGAAGCCCATGAGGAATATAAGTTCATTTCTTCAAGACTTTTAGATGCAGATAAAAAACCACTTTCCAGCTAAACAATGTCTGTCAAGATTTTGTACCACGTTCGCTGATTATCGGAGAGAACGAAAAGAAGGCCAAAATTTGCTCACAAACTTAAACGATTCACTGCAGAAGGCAAAAAGTGGGCAGAAGTAGAAGTGGTTTAGAGGCTGCAAAGACATTCATGATTAATAACGTTGATGCACGGCTCAAGCTGAGATACAAGATTCGTTTCATCCATGTGCTATGAGCTCAAAAGTGCCTTACAAGGATGAGTGATGTTCCGGCGTCATTTCTTTGCGACCCATAGCAGCGCAGGAGAGCAAGCTGCCGGGCTAGTTGGTGATGCATGTTGTAAACTTGGAAGCGCAAAAAACCGGACGACGGACAGAGTAAGGCAACACAAAAAAAAAGCGCTCGTGAACCTGTTTTTTGTGTTCCCTTACTCTGTCCGTCGTCCGGTTTTTTGCGCTTCCAAGTTTACACCATAGCAGCGCTTTCTCTTCAAACAACAATTTTGTTTTCCTTTTTGGAAGAACAGTACACAGCGCTGTGGCAATGGTAGACGAAGCCGACATGCGCCCCTCAACGCGAAGAATGCAATGAAGCTTTCGTTTCTTGAAAGGTCAAAGAATCTGTATTACAAGAGACTTGCACAAATTAGAAAGTGGAGAGTTCGATGCACGCATTCCATGATGCGGGCAGTCCGACGCGGTCTTCTTCTAAGTGTAAGCATTGTAGTGGGTTTCCTACCTCATTACAAGCGCCAGTCTAAATTTAAATTGTTTTCTTTAAGAAGACAAAACTTTGAATAAATTCGTTCGCAACAGGTCTCAATTGCCTTAGAAAATAATGCTTACTGGACGCAATGAATCCGCGCTTTGTGAGATTAGTAATGTTTTCATATATATGAACATGTCATGAGATTTACAAACTTTTCATGAGATTTACAAGATTACAAGATGTCATGAGATTTACAAAATTTTCACAGCTCATGTTATTCACGAAACATCACCATGTAGTAACTTCGCTGGAATCTCCCAATAATAAATATATAATTGGAAGAGAAAAAGCGTTGTTTCCCTTCATCTCTCTAGCGGTCCCTGCCGCTACAAGACCTCTGCTGCTACGTCCTCTTTACTGTCCACGTTTGATGGTGAGGCCATTCCACGGGGCGGGGATTCGGCCACGTTTTTGTCCCGTTTGAACCAGGCCTCGTCGTACTCTAGACCGTGCTTTAACCTCTCCAGGTAGAGATCCGGCGTCCTGGTTTGTCTTTGCAGTCATTGCAATTTAGTCGAGGTGATTCCCGTGGCGTTGGTCCCAGTAGGAGATGGTGTGATTAAACGCAAAAAAACGTATAATTTAGGAGCAGCTGAAGGCTATGTCTAGCCGCCATCTGGAAATTTCAGAGGTTCTGCAGGAGGGTAACAGTTGCAGCTCCTCTGATTAAGACTGTGTGGCGGACTTGCTATAGCACGCGTCCTTCGCATATATTTTGGCCGAACCGCTTGTTTCCGAAAAGTTTCCCTGCACTAACGTTGTCATCCGCGGTGTTTATCCTTCAAGTGCACCCCGAAAGATTATTGGGGTTGTTAAAGATGCCGGTGTTGGCATTCGCTCTGCACACCACTGTATCAGGGAGGCCAGTGGGTCTTGTGTGCCCGCATAATCAGTGATTTCATCTTTTACAGGTATCTCTTGCTCATATATGTACAAGGCTTTTAGGTTAAAGGGGCTAGAGAAATAGTTGCTTAAATCTGCATTGTATTCTCCCTTAGCTGTAGACACGTCCTTTCAAACGAAGCTGCAATGAATTTTTAATAAACGAAGTTGTTTGGGCACTGATTATGCGCTAGGGTCTTCCATGCGGCTTTCCTACGGCGACAGGCTGTTTCACAGTCTTCATTTAACCAGCACGAAAGAATCCTGTTTTCACTTCTGAACGAATAACTGTCAGTACAGAACACTGAGTGGCTTTTAACTGAGAAGTTAAAACTCGAAGGCCCGGTCCGTGCTAGCCAAGGAAACAGCGCAAGAAGAGGATTGACCTAGAAATTTCTTGTCCTAGAAAGTTCAATGTCTTAAACGGGCTTGTAGAGGAGTATCTCGACAATGTTCCTACCCTCACCGCAGTTTTCACAGATGCCTCTTAGTAAAACGAAATGCAGCTAATGACATTTGTTTCAGGAATCTTCATTGGAGTTATTAATTTTGAGCCTCTTATTATATGCCTGCATTCGTTGCAGAGTTGTTTCTAGCGATTAAGCTGGCCCTAGAAAACATCCTTTTCAATGTCACTCAGCTGATTATACTTGCTGACAGCCTTTCTGTCCTGACAGCGCTCGAAGGCTCGATGGACGCTTTTATGAACAGCTCCCTTTGTTTTTCATAGCACCACACGTTGAAGACGTGCGCTTTCACTAGGTACCTGGACATTCCTGCATTGCTTCTAATGCTATGGCTGAATTCTCAGCAAAGTCTGCACTTTGCGGACCTGTTTCGTTTATTTCAAACACTGCTCACTTGACAACAGTCCGCTTTCAAGATTTCGGGCATGTGCGCTCCTTGAGGCATGAGACGTCTTGCTACAGCGGATCTTCAGCATTTTGGCAGTTACTTCGCGCGTCCACATTCGTTAGCGTCGGATATCGTTACTTTCAATAGTTTCTTTCTTCCGTCTCTCTCTCTCTCTTATGTCTTGTCAAAAATGTTATACGGGCAGCGTTTTCAGAGTGCATCATATGATGGAAGCAAACACTCGAATACTCGTGGTGTTACATGAAACTAGTATGCAATACATAGGATGCATTACTGTTTTGACTGCAGAAATTGATTCACGATCATGCTTTCATAAGGTTCTCCACACATCAAGACACCGTGATAATCGCGAGAACCGATGGTCTCGCACAGTGGGAGTACTAGTGACACGATAAGAATGCGCATTTAAACCCTTTCTTAAGCGGCGCATTCAAACTGCCTAGATCAGGTTTTCTTTTGAGACTTGCCGAGGAATACTGAATGCGTAGGACTTTCGATACATCCACCAGGGTGGCTAAGTGCCGGTGGTCTTTCTCTCTTGATAACCATGTTGCGGGCTCAAATCCGGCCTTCAGGGGCTGGTTCGATGGAGATGAAATGGAAAGAAACACAGTGTGCTCATAAGTAGGTGGCCGTTGAAGAGCATGAAATATCGAAATGAACGCATATCCCCCCACAGTAGTGTGTCGCGGCGAGTAGTGCAGCTTCACGTTGTTCACTACAACAATTTCGCTGAGCCCCGCTAAAGTCAACAATTTTTTACCCCATAAAGGAAAAAGTAAAACCTTTAAGTTGTTTTTATTGGTGCTGACGAATTTTTTTATGGTGGAAAGACATCTGTGGCCAAAGAATGCTATGGCACAATGTGTTTTTCTTCTACTCAAGTTG
This sequence comes from Amblyomma americanum, assembly GCA_030143305.2. Classification (NCBI taxonomy): domain Eukaryota; kingdom Metazoa; phylum Arthropoda; class Arachnida; order Ixodida; family Ixodidae; genus Amblyomma; species Amblyomma americanum. Next base: position 68,794 of record JARKHS020025199.1, read on the forward strand.
CTTTTGTCATGTGGAGAGTTAAGAGACTGACTTGGCTTAAAATACAAAGTTCCATCTTGAAATTCATACTTTTATGGCTCTTCCGTCAGATGTATGTCTTTCTTTAGTACTTTCTTCTTCTTCCAGCACACGAAAGGGCCTAATAGAAAGTTAATATCCTGTAATAATCTCATGTATAACGGGTTATACGGGGTGTCACTTAGAACATGATATGGCTGCCCCAAACCTACAAAGCCCTTATACGGTGGGGAACAGTTGTTTATACCTAGGATATCACATTAGTCTGTATCTCCCAACTTGCAACCCGGCGGTATTTACACTGCTACATATTTCAAAGGAGCTAGAAAATTATGGCTGCCAATATCTAAATTAAATGTGGCGCTTTTCCAGACAGAGTGTACGTCTCCTTCACGAATGTATTTATTTATTTATTTGTTTATTTCGTTACTATAAGGGCCAATGAGGCATTACAGATAGGAGTGGTAAGTTATTAATCAAAATCATATACTAAAAGGAGAGATATTAACATAGATGATGAAGAAGCGCAGATTTGAATGCTTCTGGTTCTGGGACGGAGACGATGCAGACGGGCAGGTGGTTCCAGTCTGAGCCGGTCTTGGGCAGGAAAGAATGAAAGTAGTGGTTAGTTCTTCAACTTGGAACACTCACTTTAAATCGGTGATCAATGTGAGGTGATACATAACTTGGAGCAGTGAAAAGACTTTGTTTTAGCTATTCATTTTGTGTAATGCATTATGTGGAAAGTGAAAAGACTAGAAAGATGACGCCGCAGTGAAAGATCTGGAAGGTCTAGAGTTCGCTTTATAAGTGTGATGCTAGACGAAAGAAAGTAGTTAGTCAAGATAAAACGGACTGAACAATTCTGAACACATTTTAAAGCATTAAACAGTGACTTGGTTTTAGGTTCCCATACGGAATGCGCATATTCTATTTTTGATCAGATGACCGTTTTGTGCAGAAGTAGTTTTAATCTAACCGGAACAAGTGAAAAGTTACGACGAAGGAAACCAAGCATGCGATTAGCATTGTTAGTTACGTGTTCGATATGCGTTTTCCATGAGAGGTCATTATTAATGTATACGCCAAGGTACTTATATGCAGAAACCAAAGCTGAGGGGGAGCCATTTAGAATCTATGGATGTCTACTGATCTTCTTTGAAGGCTGGAAAACTAAATGGTGGTGTTTTTTTTTCCTCTTACTTTTAAAGTTAACGCAAGAGTGTCATTTACTCCGCGCACTTGGCAGCGCTCCAAGTGGTCTGCGGAAGATATCTGATGTCTAAATGCACCCTGTCACAATAAATCTCTTGCTTTAGCAGGAACTTGCAGAGAACGCCACCTGAAACGCTTCAGAACCGTTAGGCATATTGTTGGCTGACCAGAAGCCGATTTGTGCCGCAACACCTTACGGTGGATTGTAAAAACCAGACTGTTCTGTACGACAGGGCCACTTGCTGAAAACAAATAAAGCCTTAGAGTGAGGTTATAACAGACTTCCTCTTTAACCTGGCATTTTTATTACACCGCTACATTGAGTACCGACCCACAAGCAGCGTACACCTCCGCGGGAAAGTGCAGCTTGTTCGTACGAATGAAATATACACCGGCGGCTCGTCTGCAGTATATGTTTTTCTTTATTTAGTCCGGCGAATGGTGACTGATGACCTGCTTGTATTCCCACTCCACCACCCTATGCCTATTGCAAAAGAGTGCCTTTTACGCTGTGCTTGGGAGACAAGGAGTCAACGGTCCAGCTTGCACATGTCAATAATCAGATATGATTTCTGCAAAGAAAAGAAGGAACACAACTTGAACATGCTTCCTGAAATCTCATATTTTCTTTTCATTGCACAGTGAGTACAATCCGTAATAAGGAAAAGACAGACGCTAGGATTTCCGGTAGTATTTTGCTCTCCAGACTCTTCCCTATGACACACTTATAATATTTCAGAAAGCTTGCCAACATTACGATGCTAACGTCGATTTCAGCACATTTATTTTCGAGGTGATCAACCTTGTAACGACTAGCGTGAGCGCTCACGTTCGAATTACGGCTCTCCAATTAGTCGTTTTCTTTGAAAGTTGTAATATTCACTATCATTCTTGTTTATTTCAGGGAGTTTCAATGATACAAAGCAAACGCGTGAAGATCTTTCGTCAGGCTTCATTCAGCAAAGCATGACAGTGTGTAAGACGCGCAGCAGATACTTTATTCATGGGTTTATTTCTCATAGTCGTAGCCGTTATGACTCAGAGAGGAGTATGTACATATGAGATCGTACTTCTCAAGGCATTGTTAACTAAAGGCCAATAATTTCAACCTTCAGCGTACCTGTGGTTCGGCACCAGAGTGACAGCATGCTTTTGGCCCACGTGCTAATTTCAGTCCGGTGTGATTTTCGCGTGTCTTCTTCAAGCTTCACGATTCTCCAGAAATATGCTATCGTGTTCTTTACTTTTTCCAGCTAAAAATTTATTCTAAAATTTGGAATCAAATGTTATACATTTGCGTCGGGCCCCTTTATTCCCGGATTCTCTCTTTAATTCTTCTATCAAACGTGAGCAAAAGTTCATTACTGTTATATAACACCTTCACACGATGTATTTTTTTTTTGCTATAGGATTGTTTTTTATGCTGTTATCTATGCCAATGTAATTGAAATTGTCCTGCATTTGGCTTCATGTGGAAAGGGTTTGTTATTTTCTGGCACCTAACACCGGAGTATAGGTGACCTTGAATCGGCTCATCTTCGCATTCTCTTATTACCGGCTTCCCTCAGCTAATTGACACCGAGAATTTTCTCTTACACATAATGGCATTTTTTATATATTCTTGGTTGTTTTTTTTTCTGATTCCCTTCTCCATTCTTCTCCATGCTTCAGGTGTTAGCCACGCTCGTGTTCAGTTAAGGTGTAAGCAATGAATTCTTGCTTTTCTTTTATTGCAGCCATTATTAAAACGGTAGTTTATTTACCGCCTATTAGAACCGTTTAAACGGCTCTAGCAAACCCATTTCTACGGAAGATTGAAATTAAAATTTTATTATTACTTTGTTCGATAAATAATTAACGACGCTACTAATGTATTCGAAGCGTTGTTCGTGTTCACTACCAACGTTTGCCAAATGAAATTTTCAGCATTATTTTGAATTACGTAATTATTCAAGCCGGTTGCTTAAATCCACGCAACAAAAAATTATTTATATCAAGCGGAGTGGAGAAGACAACGACGAAGGTGTGAAGACGAAACGCGCTCTATTCGCCAGTGCAGTATGCCATCGGTTTTGTGGAAATCAAGAAATGAGCAGCTGAATTGTAAGACAAAGCAAATTTAACCACTCGCCGGAGTAAATTCACAGGTGAGCGTAAGGGAGCGTACCATATTGCTAAGTCAAAGTAACCTGCTTAGCAGTATTCTCTCTGTTATGCTCTCTCGATGTGAAAATTGAGTTTTTGAGGCCGCCAGCACAATAACCGAAAAGAATGACAGAAAACGGTATTTTGCTGGCATAATAAGTGGCTTTTTTACAAGGAATGTAACAAAATGGAACTTTTTGTGCTTCTGTTGCACTACACAGCGCGACAGCAAGTGTTTCAATTAAATATTTGTAGTTGCTTTCGCACGCTTGAATATGTCATGGTACGATAACTTATTATATCACAACCTTTTTCGGATCATTTATAGAAAGCAGAGATTACTTTACACACACACCATAACCAACACAAGATCGCTAAAACAGGCTATAATGTAGATTCAATGATTCCAAGCTTTAGAGTTGCTGTGAGCTCATCATGGTTCTTATACATATTTTTTGAAAGTTATTTTTGGCGAGAACAAATTTTAATTGGCGAAACCTGATTTCGCAGACATGGCGGTATTAAATATAAAGAAGCCCCCCAGATTTTTGACATTTTATTGTGCTGTCATTTTTACTGTAAACAGCGAAATTGTATCACTTGTATCACTTAGGAAGGTAGGCTTAGTACCCTACTTTCGACATTGCGGGGAACCAAGCGGCTACATCGCACTCGGTTTGCCTTTCCGCGTGAGTTTTCATGCCGGTCTTCCCTTCATTTGTCGCTTTGCTGCCACTTCACTTTATATATTTTTAGGAAGCCCAACCTGTAGGGGTCATTTGCTCCATCGCTACTTCTGTCAACTTCCAGAGTAACAGGTTCATCAATAGACCGATATGCAAAATACCCGATCTAGTGAAGAAATTTTTACGATACCGAGAGGAAGCCAACTTTGTAACTGTTAAGTGCAAGAATTTTAAATATACCGTCAGTCACAACCGTGGCTGTTTTCATCAAGACATTTTTTTTCATTTATTATAATTTTGTATTGCAGGACTTCTTTTCCTTTGCATGGCTTGAAGGTAAAAAAGCCGGTCTAGAAATGACTCTCTATTACGTTTTAAATTCCTGTAAAAATTTCTAACGTAATTCGTTTTTTATAAGTCTTCGACAATCTTGTTTATTTTTCAGCCCTTCTCTCTTCGTTTTTCAGCTTTTTTTCCAATGCTTCTACGTCATCAGCAGGTGAGCTGTTACAGAACTATAGGGAATCCTTCTTGCATATACTTCGAAGTTCCAGTGATGTGTCCCTCTGCTCCAAAAGATCCAAGCACGATAACTTTTCCCTTACCACGATGCATTCCCACATGTACGTCGGCGAAACGGCTGCGCTAATTCGTCCGCGACAGCGTCTGAGTGATTTCAGATATGTTTTTTATATTAAATAGTAAAATAATAAAGGCTGTAATCACTACGCCGCATTGCGACGACGTAGTGATTACACCCACCTGCGGTCACACCTACCTTAAGCATACAACTTTTGCTAGAGACAGAATAATTTCATCGCCTTTTCAGCAACATAAAAGTTGATCTCATTACTCTAAGCCACGGCTTCAAAAAAAAAAAACGTGGAGGCGGCGTGGATGAAATTGCAAGAACATTACTGGTGGTTCCCAATTTGACGGTCAGAATATCGTATTTCGTACCTTTCCATTGAATAAGTTGCTTTTACTGCACTGGTTTTAAATTTTGAGAGCTACGTAAACTTATTAAGTTGAAACGTTAGAACGTGAAAACATCGCCGATTGATGTTGTCATGAAACGGTTAGTTATCAACGCCGTTTTTAACAGTGTCAACTAGTTATGCGACATCGAGAGTAGAAATAAAATTGCGGGAATTCGTGGACAGTGACAGCTACTAACCGTGCGCAAATTTTAGGCTGCCTTCTCAAAGAGAACTGCAGGATAGCTCCAAATGACCATTTCAAAATACAAGTTGTGTCCGTGAGAAGTCGGAAAATACGTTTTCCGCCAGAGCTGCCGATATAAACATTATGACTTTCATGACCTCTATAAACGAGACCCGCACAAGCGACTTTCAGCGGTATCCCTATCATTAATTGCATCTCAACTGTTGGATGTCGAAAAATGTCCTGCCCGCTTTATAGGCGACCATTAATGGTACTGTTTTCCTTTCATACTTGCAGTGACTTCATGTTTAAACCATTCAGACTATTTTCACGTAGTGGTGACGGCGGCAGTCGAAGGAGCAATGAAGACGGACTAAAGGTCTGTTTATTGGGCTGACTTTTGCCCACAATGGGCTTAATCACTCGGTGTCGGCGAAGCTACAAGCGTGCTCGGCGGTCGTCGAACAGTATGTCCGCCGCTGTCTGCCGTGCTCAATTTAAAGCTGATAGCGAACTTTCGAGATAAAGCGTGCAAGGTTACTAGAACCTTCCGGAACAACATAGAATCAGCTCTCCCTGGCTGCGATCAGTCGAGATAAATCTAGTCGCGTCTTGCGTCCCAAACAAAGCGATAAAGTGGCGTGGCGGCAGATTTAAAGAATGAACAAACACTGCAAAGATTCGCGGCATTACTCCCCTCTCATGGAAGCATCGACCCGCTGCATTAAAAAAATTAATGCGACTAGCAACAAATAAAACGGATCGTGCGAAAATAATCACAGTGTGTGGAAATGCAGCGTCATTTAGCGCGCATAACAGAGCTTCAGACGGACGACATGGACAACTTCTGGTCGTACGCGGCGTCGCTGGGATACAGGCATTGCTTCAGGAATGACTTCATAATCCAGCTCACCTAGCCGGCGAAGAACCTTGTAAGGGCCGAAGTAGCGGCGGAAAAGCTTTTCGCTCAATCCACGGCTGCGAATAGGCGTCCAAACCCAGACTTTGTCTCCTGGTTTGTATTCCACGTTACGTCTTCATAGGTTGTAGCCTCTGGCGTCGGTCCACTGGTGGTCTCTGATCCGTAATTAGGCAAGCCTTCGAGCTTCTTCTGCGCGTTGAAGGTTGTTGTTGTTGTTGTTGTTGTTGTTGTTGTTGTTGTTGTTGTTGTTGTTGTTGTTGTTGTTGTTGTTGTTGTTGTTGTTGTTGTTGTTGTTGTTGTTGTTGTTGTTGTTGTTGTTGTTGTTGTTGTTGTTGTTGTTGTTGTTGTTGTTCCCAAAGCGGCGAAATCGGCGTTCTCTTCTTCGGTAACGTTCGGCAGCATGTCTAGCGTGGTCGTTGCCTCCCTGCCATGGACGAGCCTAAAAGGCGTCATGTGGGTGGTTTTCTGCACTGCGGTGTTGTAGGCGAAGACGACGTAAGGCAGGATGGCGTCCCAGGCGAGAATATCGACGATGGTTTTGTTCAGGCGCTCGGTCAGCCCGTTGCTCTGCGGATGGTATGCAGTTGTCCTCCGCTGGCTGGTTTGGCTGTGACGCAGTATGGCTTGCGTTAGTTCCGCTGTGAATGCTGTTCCTCCGTCCGTGATGAGCACATCGGGGGCGCCGTGTCGCAGAAGAATGCACTTCACGAAAAATTTGGCGGCTTCCGCTGCTGTTCCGCTCGGTAGGGCTTTTGCCTCGGCGTAGCGGGTCAGGTAGTCGGTCGCTATGATGATCCACCTATTTCCAGACGTTGACTTTGGGACCAACCAAGTCCATGCCGATCTGCTGAAAGCGCCTTTAGAGGGTTCCTTGGGGTTCAGAAATCCTGCTGGTCGGGTGGGAGGGGTCTTTCGTCGCTGACAATCTCGACAGGTTTTCACACAATGCGCGACATCTGCAGACAGTCGGAGCCACTAATACTTGTCTTGAATGCGGCGGAGGGCACGAGTAAACCCGAGATGTCCAGCTGTCGGCTCGTTGTGTGAAGCCTGTAGAACTTCGCGGAGACAAACAGGTACAACAAGGAGGTAGGCTGTTTTCTTCGCTGAAAAGTTCTTCTTCATGGGGACATCTTTCTGTATACAGAAGGAAGAAAGTCCTCGCTTGAATGAATGAGGCGAGGGGTGAAGAAACTTTTGCCTTCCAAGTACTCGATGAGGTGTTTTAGGTCGGGGTCCGAGCGTTGCTGCTGGGCAAAAGATCTGGAGCTGATGGGTCCCAGGAAAGCGTGCTCATCTCGTTCGGCGGCGGCGCATCCACAGTGGCTCGTGAGAGGCAATCGGCGTCAGAGTGCTTGCGTCCGGAGTTGTAAACGACGGTGACGTCAAACTCCTGTAGACGCAGACTCCAACGAGCGAGTCGGACAGAGGGGTCCTTCAAATTGGCAAGCCAACATAGCGCGTGGTGATCGCTGACTACCTTGAACGGTCGTCCGTACAGGTAGGAGCGGAATTTAGACGTAGCCCAGATGATGGCAAGGCACTCCTTCTCAGTCGTCGAATAGTTAGCCTCGGCCTAGGAAAGGGAACGGCTAGCGTATGCGATGACTTTCTCCAGCCCGTCGCTTCTTTGAACGAGGACGGCGCCTAGGCCCACGCAAGCAGCGTGGGCCTAGCAGCTCTTCATAGGAAAAGTGAAACTTCTCTGCTTTCAAGGTTAGGCCAGACGACTTGATGGCGTCTAGTACTGTTCGAAGTCTTTTGAGGGGCTTTTCGAAGTTCGAGGCGAAGCCAACGTCATCTAAATATACCAGACATATCTGCCACTTTAGGCCTGCCAGCACTGCATCCATTACTCGCTGAAACGTCGGTGGTGCGGAACAGAGGCAGTATGGCATCCCCTTGAACTCAAAGAGCCCATCCGCAGTGATGAATGCCGTCTTCTCGCGATCTGTTTCATCGACCTCAATTTGCCAGTAGCCGCTCTTAAGGTCAATCAATGAGAAATACTTGGCGTTGCAGAGCCAGTCCAGTGTGTCGTTGATGCGGCGGAGGGGGTAGACGTCCTTCTTTGTTATAATGTTCAGGCGACGGTAATCAACGACGAATCGAAGTGTGCCGTCTTTCTTTTTCACTAGAACAACCGGTGGCGACTATGGGCTGCTTGATGGCTGGATGACGTCGCCGCGAAGCATTGCTTCCGCTTGATCCCGGATGGCTTGTCGTTCTCGCGGCGACACACGGTAGGGGCTTTGACGGAGAGGCCGGGCGTGCTGGTCGGTTATAATGCGATGCTTGGCAACTGGTTTTTGTCGGACATTCGACGATGACGAAAAACACTCGCTGTAGCTTCGAAGCCGATTGCTGATCTGGTCTTGTCTGTTCCGGGGCAGGGCTAGGTTGACGTCGAAAGTGGGCGAGTTCTCTTGGTCAGGCTAATATTCTGCGGAGGTGTTGGAGAGGGCGATGGAGTCTCGTACGTCGGATATTTCGTCGAAGAATGCAATCGTCGTTCCTCTGTTAATGTGCTGTTAATGTGCCGGTATTCTTCGCTGAAGTTAGCAGTACTTCGGCCTGGCCATTGCGGAAACGTGCAATTCCTCTGCGGTGCTGATTCCTCGGCCTAGAAGCAACTGCATGTTCCCTTCAATGATTCATTCAGTGTTAATGGCTTTCGTGGCGCCTACGGTCACGGTAACGCTTGAACGGAGTGGGAAGCTCACTTCTTTCTTCAGGACACTCATGGCAACGTGATTTTTCAGAATTTTCAACGAAGGGATGGCCTCGTCCGTCGAAAGCGTGATCAACTTGGATCGCAGGTCGATGATCGCCTGATGCTCATTAAGAAAATTCATACCCAAGATCACTTCGCGGGAGCATTGCGGTCGCACAACAAAGGACGCAGGATAGGTATGTCCTTTGACAGTCACTTGCGCTGTGCATAGCCCTGATGGCGTAATGAGGTGGCCGCCCTGGTGCGAATTTGTGGGCCGTCCCAAGCCGTTGTGACTTTTCTCAGATGCGCAGCGAATGTTCCATTCATCACCGAGTAATCGGCTCCTGTGTCGACTAGAGCGGTAACTTTCCGGCCGTCGATAGTCACTTCTAAGTCGGAAGTCCTGGCTCTTGCATTGCATGTCGCTCTCGGCGTCGGGTCACGGCTTCGTCGCGTATGCGAGTCCCGGGTGGAGCGTGTGGTCGAAGCTCTTCTGGTTGGCGGCGTCATTTTCAAGGCAGCCTGCGTCGTGGTCGGGGTTCTCAATGTGTGCGGCGTCGGTGCAGCGAGTGCCGGTTCTTCATGCGACGTCGCGGGTGCAGCGTCTTCATGGGGCGTGGTTAGTGTAGGATCTTCGGCGTCTCGCTCGTGAGCAACCTCACCTCCAGAGGTTGCTGCCTTCAGTTTCCCCTACGGGGGCTGGAAGAACTTCCTCGTAGCGCGGCTGCGCAGCTGCGGCGTGGCGACGCAAAGCGCGAGGTTGACGGTGATGGTGAGCGCGAAAAGCGGTTCGGCGTGTACTCTTCTCGACGCAGGTACTCGTCGATTTCCTGCGCACGTTTTCCGAAGCGTGGTTGTGGGGCGTTAACGGCAAATCCTCGAAGACCGATACGTCGGTACGGGCAGTGACGAAGAATATGGCCGGCCTCACCGCAATGGAAGCACTACGGCCGGTTGTCGGAAGTCCTCCAGGCGTCGCATTTCCTGGGGCTTGAGCGTCGGTCATAGGCTGGGCGGGCGGGGGCTGAGAGGCGGCGTTGTGGAACAAGTGGCTTATCTCGGGGAGGACGTAGGTATTGTCGTTGGGGTTGAGCAGTCCTTACTACAGCGGCGTAGGTCATGGCCTGGGGTTCTGTGCCCGTCACGGTGCAAAGTGCCTGTTGCGCTTCTTCACGTACAACGTCCATGAGAGTGCCTGATTGCGGCTGTGGGGAGGACGGCAGTAATCGGCGCAGCTCCTCGCGGACGATTTCGCGGATCACTTCCCGCAAGTTGTCGCTGGTGGTGGTCGTCGTGTCCGGACACATTGCACAGACAGAGGAAGGGCGGTTGTATTGCCGCGCCCGGACGTCGAGTGTCTTTTCGATCGTGCAGGGTTCTTTCATGAATTCGTCGACTGTGTTTGGCGGCTGGTGTTCGAGCCTTCCAAGAGTTGTTCCCTTACGCCGCGTAATAAAAACTGAACTATCTTTTCCTCGGTCATCTAGGGGTCGGCGCGGCGAAAGAGGCGCTTCGTCTCTTCCATGTAACCGCGGGTGGGCTTATTCGGGAGCTGGATCCTCGACTCGAGGAGTCGTTCGGCTCTTTCTTTCTTCACGACACAGGTGAATACCTTCAAGAGTTCATTCCTGAATAGCCCCCACGTCATTGGGGAAGACTCATGGTTTTCATACTACTTACGTGCTGAACCCTCCAGTGCGAAAAAGACGTGGCGGAGTTTCGCCGCATCATCTCAATTGTTGAATGATCCCACGCGTTCATATTGGTTCAACCATACTTCGGGGTCTTCGCCTAGGGATCCATTGAAAGCTGGCGGTGCCCGCGGCTGCTGCAGTATGATCGGGGTCGACATCATCTTTGGCGAGGTAGCGGTGCTCGTAGCGGTCTCCTTTCGCTGTCTGGTGCGGTCCGGCAGGGTCCCGAGCTCAGGCTGCTCTCCCTGGAGACGTCGGCTGGCTCGGTTAACTGCTGGCTCGCCCTCCGGTGCTAAGAGCAGGGGGCTGGCGTCCCGACATGAAGGGGGCGTCCGGGACATGGAAGGCTACCCAGCACCGCCACCAGATGTCACGTAGTGGTGACGGCAGTCAAAGGAGCGATGAAGACGGACAAAAGGTCTTCTAAAGAAAACTGTTTATTGGGCTGACTTGCGCCCACAATGGACTGAATCATTCGGCGGCGACGACGAAGCGACAAGCGTGCTCGGCGGTCGTCGAACAGAATCCCCGCCGCTGTCGGCCGTGCTCAATTTAAAGCTGATAGCAAAATTACGAGATAAACCGTGCAAAGTTACTAGAACGTTCCGGAACAACGTATAATCAGCTTTGCCTGGCTGCGGTCAATCGAGATAACTCTAGTCGCGTCTTGCGTCGCAAACAAAGCGATAAAGTGGCGTGGTGGCAGATTTGGAGAATGAGCAAACACTGCAAAGATTCGCGGCATCATTGAGCCGAGCACCATGTCATTCTCCTGGATAAGAAAAAAAAACATCAAAGTGATTTTTTAATAGTTGTTAATCAGAAGAAACAATTGCTTACTCTCTTGAATTCGATTGAAAACGTTTTTCTTCCGATATTGTATTGAATTTTCTTGATTGATTCCGAAATATTGATTGAGCCTGGGGCGTGCGTAGAATTTGGGAACCGGTCCAGGAGAACAGTTTCAATACGCGCATTCGTCTGCGTATTATACTGCAAAAAATGGAAGAACATGATGAGAAAAACACATTTCGTTTCAAGTGCTGAATACATTCCTATGTGTCGAAAATGCCGGTCGTGTGTAAGTGACTAAAATTCCTCCACTCCTCTGAAAGTAGAGGGGGTATTCTCTTCTCTCTGCTGTGCCACGTGCCAACTATGGCTTCATACGGACGGACGGACGGACTGCAGATTTTTCCGAAAGTGGATTGTAATGCTGACGCAATAGAACGGCAATAAAAGCCGCGTTCTGATACATGAGGCTTTAGGAGGTCGAGAATTGTAAGAGCAGCAACTGTCGCCAGTCCGCCATGCATATCGAACAAAGCTATGCTATGCTCGTTTCGCTAAACATTAAAAAAACAAGCGTGAATTGCAAGCTGTCCTTCTCAATTTCCCTTAGAGTACAATGTTGATGACGAGCGAGAACCTACAGAAAGATTGTCCTTCCTTGAAGCCTGCCGAAGTAAAAAAAAAAGGAGCGTTTTAGGACTCCTGTTTGACTGCTGGCTTGTCTGCTCTTCTGTTTGTTTTCCGACGGTTTTTATTGTGTGTTTTTCTTGCTTGCTTCCTAGTTGTTTTGTTTACAATAGTAACCTCCCAATGTATCAGATGTCGGAACACTTATTTTAGAATACTCCCGTTTTTTTAGTACAAGGCGAATTTTTTCGGTTTGGAACCTTTACCTCCCTTTAATTTTTTTTTTTTCTGGAATGGTTGACGTGTCAAACCGACGCACAAAATAAAGGAAATTAGCAAAATTGTTTTAAAGACGCCACCACCAGTACCATGAAAAGTGTATGAAAGGAACTTTGACGACAAGTCTTTTGGAATGAATCTGGTTTCCGTCATGCTTTCTTACCGTATTGATACGCCCGACGCGCAGTGCAGGCACTGGGATTCGAGCAATACTCCCTGTTTTTTTGAGGGCGGCGACTTTAAACGCTGGGTCTCGGAGTACCTCGGTAGGTATTGTTTCTGTGGAAATAACCCAAGAAAGAAGTTATGTACTCTATAAAATTGAATAAAAGATAAAATTGTCTAGTCAAGTGCAACCAACGAAGATATACTATTCACCGCACTCTTTTCCAGTTCACGAGAAAGTCTTCGTATCAACAAGTTTTAGTGCACATTCCAGTACTCGTGCAGCTTAGATGCCTGTTCTTCAGAAATCAAATAATCTCCTGTATAGATATAGCCGGTATTAGAGGCGCCACAGTAAATCGGGTACGTGACGGCAGAGCTACGTGGAAACACTGACGCTGCGCGAAGAAACCTCTCATGTCTTTCATAATATGGCGCCCAACAAATTGAACTCATATTTAACTTACAATTCAGCTCGCTCGGTGCAAAGTTGCGTACATGAACACGAGTGCACAATTCATTCCACATGATGAGTAGCAGCATTACTATACTGTTAAAGGTTGTCCTCAGCCCAACCCAGAAAAAGTCGCTGTCATGAAAGGCAATATTTCCGCAGCAAAGAAAGTGGATGAAGAAACCTGATTGATTTCGTCTTTAGACTTTGGTGTAGAAACGCTTTTATTTTTTCATTATTTGTCACGGATTTAAAATATGTACTCAACGTGAAGTACCAGCGCCCGTAAAGTGTTCTTATTTAGGAAAAGGGCACTAAATAAAAATACCTGAAAAGGCCCGCACCATTACATCAGCAAGCTATAGCAGGCTTAATAGCATTTGAAAAATGAATTACGAAGGGTCTAGTAAAGTAAAAAAAATCGCATTTTGATTCATGCTCATTTTATTATCTGATGCCTTCTTCTCTCAGATCCAACAATACTAGCGCTGAATATGGTTGCAAAATTAGTAAGAACTGCAAATAAGACATACCAAGTGAACGAGAAACGAGCACTACTGAGCTACTTTTACAACAGACACAAATTTAAATGGTTTCCCGCCATTTCAGTGCTACACGCAGGTCAAAAAAGACCTCTTGTTTAGTACACATCCTCCGACAGTTTCGTAGCTCTAAAAAAATTCTAAACAAGCGTTTTTTAACTTTCCAGAAGCTGCATCGCCACTGTCTCCTTAAATCACTTGGGGGGGGGGGGGGGGGGCATTTTTTTTCGTTCATGAGTTTCATGCAGCCTCGCCGCTTATGAATGACATTATTGCAATTATTCTTGTATCATCACAATTAAATTTGATATGGACAACCTTTACTGTATACAGAATGCAGCGATACTATTTTCATTGCATTTTATCGTGGGCAATGGGAGTCAAATTTGTTATAGTGGGATACAACTTAAGTCTGCATTGAAGCTCCTCCCATATTCAGGACCGCCGCACAGAATCTGTCCACGACAACAAAGGTAGTCCGTTGCTAAAAAGTTTATTCTTCCTTGAACAAGAAGATATAGTAACAAGAAAAAATTGTAAGCTCTAACATTTTGGTACCTGGCCTGTTTAAAAAGTCAAACATACGCTGATTTCGTTTACTGTA
>JARKHS020025202.1:0-24712 GCA_030143305.2 Amblyomma americanum
TATATATATATATATATATATATATATATATATATATATAGGAGGTCGTGGGTTCGGATCCCACCGGCGGCATGGTTGTTTTTTCTGCTGCTTTATAATTAACTTTCTTTAAGGAACAGATTAATCGAAATCATTAAAAAAAATACGGAGAACAATAGAAACATTCCCCTGTGCACCATGGCCTCGGTGACTGTTGGCTTCCTTCATATGTTTGTCAAACGAGCCCATCATGTCATTTATCTTTTATATATATATATATATATATATATATATATATATATATATATATATATATATATATATATATATATATATATATAAAACGTTTTAACGGTTTATTTAGACAGATTTATTTTGAGCGGACGTTTAGGACAGACCCTGTCACTTTCTCAAGACTGAAGTTACGGCGATCTTCCTCCCCTTCTTAAGGAGTTGGAATTGGCACACATGTCCCCCACATGAACAGAGCAACAAGCAATCGGATGCTGGAAAGAAGATGGGCACAAAAGAAAAATATGAAAAATACTAGAAAAGGGAGAAAAAGAAATAAAGAGAACAAGAAAAACGCGCTGTCGCCCCCTGTCCACCGAGAAGCCGCGGGGAGCGGGCAGGAATTGTCGAAGTCGCAGTTCTTCGCAAGTTCGCGTAATTGAGAAATATAAACCTCTGACAGGCTCACCAGGGTTCTGTAAACATATCTTGAGCTGCGGTGGCGTTTCGTCGTGGCTGAGAACAGACGGTTGCAAGTGCTGAGCGCGGTTTGAAATCCATGTTCGCCTTTCGTAAATTCACTTAATTGAGGTCCCTGCTCCTTCGTTTTAAAATTGCGCTCGTGGCGGGAGGCGTTCCGGAACGACGCTGACCTTCGACGCCGCGCGATTGCGGAAGCATAGCTTTGCGCCGGGATGCAGCAAACTCAGGCGCCAGACGCCTCTAAGTAGGTAGAAAACAGTGCCTTCCACTGGTTCCATGGTATTGGTGGCTGGCCCGGGGTTTCCAGGAATGTACGTGAGGGCGTAAGATCCCGTGAAACTGATAGTAAAGGTTTACCTCGTCGGCACGCTGTTGTATTGTCGATGCAAGATCGAACGACACACCGGAGCGAGCGATGTCATGCTGACGCCAAGTTTCCGCCAACCCCCCCCCCCCTCCCCCCTCTCTCTCTACTTTTCCTGCGTCACGTATACGTGGTGTCAAGCAACATGTATGAAAACTGAAACAGAAACTATGAAGAAGCGAAATTGAAAGTAAGAGAACCGAAACTGAAAATAAGAGAAGAGAAACTGAAACTGCCACACAGTTTATTACCTGATGGACACACCAGTAGCCCGTATTACTTAACGTCTTCATAAAACCGCTGCTTGTTCTTCTATATGATAAGCAGCATTAGTATATGTTTGCTATTAATGACACCCAGGTAATGAACATGATTTACCAACTTAAGTAGTGTTGATTCTGGTGTAACACACGAGTAGTTTAAAGTCATGCCTTTGTGTATACGTCAGAAATCAAATTGTGAAGCAAGACTTGAAACTGCCTGTGCATTTCTCATAAAAAAAGAAAAAATTATCTTGCTTTCATAGCATGCGTGTCATATATATCAGATGTGATTGTAATCTTGAACTATAACCTGAAACGACCCATGCTGGCTGCCATCAAAAATCACTTTTTTAATTATTCAACAAACCTCATAACTAATTTCTGTCACGAAAGGAATGAAATGCTTCACATATAACTCATTGCTCTGGTACAGTCATGGTTCATTATGCAATGTAAAATCTGATTCTGGAATATTTTTGTTACTTGTTGCACGGTTTATTCCTGAAATTCAGCACATCCACCGGTGTTGCGTTCCCGCGTGGTTTTCGTTTTTATTAACTGAGTACAGGTGAATAGCCACCGGATTCTTGGCCGATCGCCAGTGTGGGTATGTGTCATCTTTTGATAAGCTAACAACATCAACAACATTCGTTTTTCACTTCCACTCATACATGTGCTGCACTATACTTGTTCTTCTACATTGTATTGATTCCATCCATAATGATGTCAGAGTTTAAAGACAAATCCTCAGTGCTTGCAGATCTTTACTATGTGCCCACTTTTCGTTATTGCGACAATGATGGCACAATATCTAATGAAGAAGTTAATTTAGTTCACCACTTCAGTTCGCAAAAGGACTATGAGACAGAAAGGCCAAAGCACTCACCGCCAAAGTACCTTTCACATACTTCTAAGCTGTGCACATAGAACGACTAAAAAGGTAATTTTCCCTAAGCTCATTCCATACTACGGCCGGCTAGTTGTGAGAAACGTCTGTGTAAGCACGGAGAAAGGGGTGAGCCGTAATGCTGTCAGGATTCATGGAACAAAAAGAGAGTAGGCATGGGAGGCATTGGCCACGCTATCAGCTTCCGCAAGTCAGGCTGGGGTTGAACAATTGCCCTAGTGCCGCACCTTCGACAGAGGTTCCGCGTTCCGGTCATCAGTACATCTTTCAACCCCTGCTGGGAGACAGCCTGCATTCCTGTGTCACGCAGGCGCCTTCCGGGTCCACATGGGCGCGGTCCGGACACACGTGCGCGGCCACCTGGAGGCCGCGTGGACAACGTGACCGGGTCCTGTTCCCTTTCCCTCGACCGAGCTGCGAGAGAACATCAGGACCGACCCCTGCCGTGGGTGGTACCATCAGTGCCATCGTGCGATTGGACATCACTCTGCGAACTATATTCCCCAGCTAGGGATCTGGAGAATACGAAGAGTATTTAAGGAGCTGCTGGTTTGGAACCAGAAGAGAGCCCCCCTCTTGAGAGACACCCTTTGCTGGGAGAGACTCCCGACTGCTAAGAAGCTCTCATTACTGAGAAGCACTCTCAGTTGCCCGTACTTGTACATTATGTAAATGGTGCTTGTATAAAGTTTTCCAAGTTTTCTTCCTCCGATTGTCCTCGTCTCTTCTCCGGCCCAGTCACGCTACCTGAATCCCAACAACTGGTGGCAGCGGTGAGATGCTGCCACGTGAATCCCAACAACTGAATGGCAGCTGTGGGACGTCCACGTGAAGTTACCGGCTCCAACGGACCTCGGCAGCTACGGGACTGACGGGTGTCAGCTATACCTTGGCAGGGTGAGTGCCCAATGTTTTCCGTTCATTTCGCCAGACCGTACTAGCACAGGCAGATGCTAGGTGCGAGATTCCTGTTGTCTGGGAAATTGATTTAGGGAAACTGTTTTGTCAACTTCAAGCTAGAGATTTTGTTTTAGTGGGCTTGCTAACGCATGGTGGAACTCACGATGGAGAAGTTAAAAGTGCAGGAGCTGCTCGAAATTTGCCAGGAGCTGGGGATTTCGCTACGTTCTGCGAAAAGAGAAAAAGAAATTCTCGAGGTTACGGCAGGAGGAGGTGACTACTGAGGAGGTCGACGAAGCTTTGGAAACGATTGTTGGACGCAAGAAAAAAAAGAAGAGCTTCGGTTGGCTCAAAAAGACGGGTGTCGTGCGAGCAGAAAGAAAAAGAAGAGCTTCGGTTGGCTCAAGAGAGACAGGAGGTCCGTGAGGCAGAGAAAAAGCGAGAGAACATGCTCGAAAAATGAAGGAGCTCGAAATCGCGTCGAACGGAGGGAATATGGCGCTTCTTAGCCCTGTAGCTTCGGTAGAGGAGCAAGGGAGGCAGAGATTGCAGGATCTCGTCTCACCATACCGCGTGGGAGGCGATATTGCACTCTTTTTGGTAAATTTCGAACGCGCATGCGGGAAGGTGCACATCGACAAGAGCGCTTGGTCGGAGAAGTTACTTCCTCTCCTTCCGTGCGAGGCGGCCGAAGTGGTGGCTCGCCTCTCACGGGAACAGTGTGATGACTACGAGAAGGTAAAGAGCGCACTGCTTAGAAAGTACCGGCTTTCTGCTGAAGCCTTTAGGCAGCGATTCAGGCAGGCAAAGAAAGGCGGAGAGTCGCATACTGACTTCGCGTACCGGCTTAAAGTCAACTTAAACGAGTGGCTTAAGACCGCTGAGGTGCACGGAAGTCATGACAAGGTACTGGAGTGCATCGCACTAGAGCAGTACTATAGCGCGATTCCAGAAGATCTGAGGATATGGCTGCAAGATAGGCTAACAGATATAGACCTAGACAAAGCGGCACAGCTCGCAGACGAGTATCACGTTCGCCGAAACCTCCAAAGCAAGGCAGGGTACGATAACAAGTTAGGAAAGGGAGAAACCTATTTAAAGAGAATCCCCGACCGAAGGGTGCCACCAGCACGCCGGGATCACCGAGCAGAGGATGCGGGATCAAAAGGAGGAGGTAGCGAAAAAAAGATTGAGTCACCCAAATCTACCGATTCGCCGAAACAGCAGGCACCTGGAGCTCGCGCGTTTGAAGCGCGAAAGCCCATTGTCTGCTATAATTGCAACAAGGAGGGTCACATCTCATTGAACTGCAAACAGCAAAAGATGGCGTTCGCGTGCATGCGAGAGTCGGAGGAAAACCTTAAATTGCTGGAGCCATACATGCGGGACGTGGTGATAAATGGCAAGAAATTCAGAGCACTGCGGGATTCAGCGGCTACCATGGATGTTGCTCACCCGTCCTGTGTTTCCTCCACGGACTACACCGGCGAATGCGCCTGGATTAAGCAGGTCGCCGAAGAACAGAGTGCATGCTTGCCTATAGCGAAGGTGACTCTAGAGGGGACTTTTGGCAGGCTAGACACAGAAGCGGCAGTTAGCGCAAACTTGCCGACACACTTGCCCTACCTGTTTTCGAACAAATCCGAGCAGCTGCTGAAAGAGAAAGGTCTTCTTTCACCTCGGGCTTGGCTTGCATGGCGCTAACACGTTCTCGAGCACGAGAGCTCGCAAAGAAACTCGACTGCGCTCCGATAAATAAGCAGGCACCGAACCATTCTCCCGACCAGCCGGGGGATTCTTGCAGGAAAACTGATCCGTCTAAACCGCATGAGCATGACCATGAAGGTGTTCCCGAACCAGCGGTAGCTCATGAAATCCAAGGAACTGCCGATTCCGTAGAGAATGGGGCAACAGGAACCAACGCGAAGGATTCGACATTAACACCTGCTTCGACTTGTTGGGAGGAGTTGACTAAAGTTGATAGGAAAGCACTCATTGCAGAGCAGAAAAGCGACCCATCGTTAAGAGCTCTAAGCAATAATGTGAGAGAGGGAGTCGCCAGAAAGAACACCAGCTTTCATGAAAAATCAGTCCTTCAGTACCGGAAATACTGCGACTCAAAGGGACGCGCATATGAGCAACCCCTGGTGCCTGAGAAGTACCGGCGGCAGCTTCTAGAGCTCGCACACATAAATGCATGGGCGGGCCACCTGGGCATACAAAAAAACAAAAGCTAGATTAGCCCTCGAATATTACTGGCCTCGCTGCTGGAAAGCTGTGGAACAGCTTGTTAGATCTTGCGACACCTGCCAGCGGGTCGGCAAGTCGATGGATAAATGGAAAGCGCCCATGACACTAGTTCCCATCATTACAGAGCCTTTTCGGCGTCTTGTAATAGATACTGTCAGCCGGCTGCCAGCGTCCAACTCTGGTTGTCGCTACATTCTGACCTCACTGTGCGTGGCAACCAAATTTCCCGAGGCCATTCCCTTGAAGGAGCTAAGTTCCGCGTGTGTTGTAGACGCCCTTTTGTCAATTTTCTCACGCATGGGGTTCTCTGCAGATATACAAAGCGATAACGGGAGCGTGTTCACAAGCTGCTTGACAACAACGTTCTTTGAACGGTGTGGGATTAAAATAATCCGCAGTTCCATTCACCGCCCTCATTCAAATCCAGTCGAGCGCATGCACTCAGTGCTAAAGCGGATACTTAGGTCTCTGTGTTTTGAGCATAAGGGAGATTGGGAAGGCTGCATTCCAGCAGCACTCTTTGCAATGAGATCCGTCCCCCACGAAAGCACAGGATTTAGCCCCGCTGAACTAGTCTACGGGCGTGACTTGAGGACCCCATTGCGCATGCTGAGGGAGTCATGGGAGGGTTACGGAGAGGATCCCTGTGTAGTGGAATACGTCCTGAAGCTACTGGAAAGACTTGCGAAAACCAGAGACCTCGTGGAAGCAAATGTCAGAGCAGCGCAGTCACTGTCTAAAGTGTACTTAGACACATCGGCACGCAAGCACACCTTTCAACCTGGCGACCAGGTGATGTTACTGCGTCCATCAAAAGGGAACAAGCTTGATGTGCAATGGGAAGGGCCAGCTAAGGTGGTGCCCAAGCTTTCGGACACCAACTATGAGGTAAAATTTAAGAACAAACACAATCGGATAATCCACAGTAATTTGATGAAGCCTTATGTGCAGCGTCAGGCCATGCTTAACATGGCGCTGAACATGCCAGAGGAAGAGATCTCAGACATACCTTATGCCCCACATGAGGACGAGCAAGCAGCGAATGAGCTGCTAAATTCAATCGACAGAGAGCCACGTTTGACGGAAAGTCAACGAGGAGACATGAAAAACGTCGTCCGCGACTTTGAGGCGGTGTTTTCAAACAAGCCAGGAAAAACAACCCTCATCGAACACGACATTCAGCTGTCCAGCGAACAGCCGATCAGGAGCAAATCGTACCGTGTCTCTCCAAGACAAAAGGAAATCATTGAGACGGAGATCCGCCGTATGTGCGAACTTGGCGTCATAGTGCCCTGCGAAAGTGACTATACGTCACCAATCATTATTGTAGAGGTTCCAGGCAAGGATCCGAGACCTTGCGTGGACTACCGGAGACTGAATTCAATCACAGTGGACCAGACCTACCCCATTCCGAACATCGAGGAGAGGGTTGAAACAGTCGCTAAATCAGAATATATATCCACACTGGATTTAGTTCGTGGTTACTGGCAGGTGCCACTCACTGAGCGCGCCAGCAGGTACGCAGCATTCGTGTCCCCCGCGGGCACGTTTCGCCCTGTAATGTTGAGCTTCGGCTTGAAAAATGCTCCGTACTGTTTTTCAAAGTTAATGGACCAAGTGCTGCGGGGACTTGCAGATTTCGCTCTCCCCTACCTTGACGACGTGGCCGTTTTCTCACAAAACTGGGAGGAGCACATTGAACACCTGCGTATTGTGTTGAGCCGACTGTTTGAGGCTGGTTTAACGGTAAGGGCGGGAAAATGCCACCTGGGGTGCGCCGAAGTGAACTATCTTGGGCACGTGGTTGGACGCGGCCAACGCAGACCTGCAGAACTTAAAGTGGCTGCCATGGTGGAGTACCATCGCCCAACCACAAAATCGGAACTCAGGGCTTTTCTTGGCCTAGCAGGCTATTATCAGCATTATGTAAAGGGCTACTCTGATTTAGCCAGCCCCCTGAAAGACGCGCTGAGAAAAAGTGAGCCTGCCAACATTTCTTGGGACCAAAAGAAATAGAAGGCATTTCAGAGTCTGAAAACGGCCCTAAGCGAGCGCCCAATACTGGTAGCGCCAGATTTCTCGAAACCCTTTATCATACAATGTGATGCCAGCGACCGCGGGTTGGGCATTATTCTTTGCCAGCAAAGCGAATGCAGGCCCACACGGCCTGTCCTTTACTTGAGCCGCAAGCTCAGCACGCGGGAAGGGGCGTATAGCACGTCTGAAAAAGAATGCGCATGCCTCGTTTGGGCTATTGACAAACTGGCATGCTACGTCTCCGGGTCCCGTTTCACACTAGAAACGGACCATTGCCCTTTGACTTGGCTGCACAATATGTCGCCAAAAAATGGTCGTCTACTGAGGTGGAGCCTGGCACTCCAGCACCATAGTTTCGAGTTTCGCTACAAGAAAGGCAAGCTCCACACAAATGGCGACGAGCTAAGCCGAGCCTTTTAGCTGGTAAAGATTTTACCAAAAGGGGATGTCCCCCAAATTTTTAGTTTTGGAGATTTATTTCATATTCTCTTCCTAATGGAGAGTGTATATCTCCCACTTTCTTTGCAGTAATGTTGTTCATAATCAGATAACATACCTAGGAGTACGTCTTCCTTATTTCGGCCAGGATAAGTAAGAGCGAGTGGTGTAACGTGCCTTGACTCTGAGGTATTGGGGCGGGCAAAATTGAACGCCACGTCGTCCAAATCCAGTCACCTATTCCCGTGCCGCAGTGCCCTCTAAGCACCAACCTGATTTCATTTAGCGAATTGTTTTTCCTTCCAAGGGCGCTTCGAGCGGGAGCACACGCCTTGGACAGGTGCCCTGTCTAAACTCCTCGTCGGGAGACACCATGCGTTCATTCAGGCAAAACATTTGATCTCTTCAAGTTTTAGTTGAAGTTTTTTGCTAAGTGCAGTTTTGGCCCTGAGTTTTGGTCTGGCGGGATGAGTGGGTTCTGAGGGCACTTGCTTTTGTCGGGTGTGGTTTGGCATCTGTGATCCCTTTTGGCTAGCATTGCTGAGAATTTCCCAAAACGGCCATCTGACGAGGGGAAGCGATGCCGAGCTTCGGCACTGAAGGTCATCCGAAGACTCCCAGAGAGCTTCTGGTTCCTGGCACGCCCAGTCAGCCGAGCTACGTGCGAGCAGTTCATCTTCCGGGCGCAATATCTGGCGGCGGGGGTGCTGTTGTGCTCGCGCTTCCTTCCTGCTGTTGAGTTCGGCGAATTTGGACATGGGGAGGATTCCCTGAGGACCACCGCGAGGGTGGGTGAGCCCTCTGGGGGAGACGTGGCTGCTGGAATGCCGGAAGCATCGACGATAATAGCGTCCCCACGTGTTCGAACAGGAATGCTGGAAGCAGCGACGACCATAGTGTCCCCACGTATTCGTTCAAGAATGCCGGAAGCAGCGACGACCATAGCGTCCGCACGCATTCGTTCAGGAATGCCGGAAGCAGCGACGACCATAGCGTCCCCACGTATTCGTTCCGGTCCTCAGATGATGAAGTTAATAATAATAATTGGTTGTTGGGGAAAGGAAATGGCGCAGTATCTGTCTCATATATCGTTGGACACCTGAACCGCGCCGTAAGGGAAGGGATAAGGGAGGGAGTGAAAGAAGAAAGTAAGAATGAGGTGCCGTAGTGGAGGGCTCCGGAATAATTTCGACCACCTGGGGATCTTTAACGTGCACTGACATCGCACAGCACACGGGCGCCTTAGCGTTTTTCCTCCATAAAAACGCAGCCGCCGTGGTTCGAACCCGGGAACTCCGGATCAGTAGTCGAGCGCCCTAACCACTGAGCCACCGCGGCGGGTAGACGATGAAGTACAGGATCAGTGTTGCCCTCTTCAGTCACGCTGGGGTTGAACAATTGCCCGAGTTCCGCACCTTCGACAGAGGTTCCGCGTTCCGGTCATCAGTACGTCTTCGAACCCCTGCTGGGAGACAGCCTGCATTCCTGTGTCACGCAGGCGCCTTTCGGGTCCACATTGGTGTGGTCCGGACACACGTGCGCGCCCACCTGGAGGCCGCGTGGACGACAACGTGACCGGGTCCTGTTCCCTTTCCCTCGACCGAGCTGCGAGAGAACATCAGGACCGCCCTGCCGTGGGTGGTACCATCAGTGCCATCGTGTGATTAGACATCATTCTTCGAACTATATTCCCCAGCTAGGGATCTGGGGAATACGAAGAGTATTTAAGGAGCTGCTGGTTTTGTACCAGAAGAGAGCCCCCCTCTTGAGAGATACCCTTTGCTGGGAGAGACTCCCGACTGCTAAGAAGCTCTCTTTACTGAGAAGCACTCTCAGTTGCCCGTACTTGTACATTATGTAAATAGTCCTTGTATAAAGTTTTCCAAGTTTTCTTCCTCCGATCGTCCTCGTCTCTTCTCCGGCCCAGTCACGCTACCTGAATCCCAACAACTGGTGGCAGCGGTGAGATGCTGCTACTTGAATCCCAACAGTACACATTCATGTTCAAACATTTCATGTCTGTTGAGTAAAAAAATACGAAATAATAGTTGACTGCATTAGTTTTACTGAGATAACTAGCATCACACAGCATGCTCTTGAATTTCTTCTAGCTGTGTTTAATTGGCTTCATTGTATAGCATCATACTTGTTTCATTTAAACTGTGCACACTACTCTTTTCACCGCACATGGCGACATGGCACGC
This sequence comes from Amblyomma americanum, assembly GCA_030143305.2. NCBI lineage: Eukaryota > Metazoa > Arthropoda > Arachnida > Ixodida > Ixodidae > Amblyomma > Amblyomma americanum. The sequence continues at coordinate 10,057 of JARKHS020025202.1, forward strand.
GGAGCCCCGTGGGAATGGGCGAGGAGGATTCGGAGGTTGGCTGCTACTTCCCTGGAATCCAAACGCCTCCTTCACCCCGCGACGTCACCAAGATGCGGTGGCGCTGATGTTAGCAGCGACTTTCGCATGGTAGGCAAAACAGGTTCCGCTTGCCCTTGCCTACCGCAGCTACCGGCGGTTGCTTCAAGCCTGTGGACTGCAGAAGCAGCATGTATTGACCAGCTGCGTCACTGCTGGATCAGCGTAGTAGCATAAAAAAATTAAATTACCCTCGATAGGTTTCTCGCACATAAATGCCGCATTCGGAAACTAACTTACAGGCATTGGGCCACGGTAGTAAAGCGCGAAGTCTGGGGGTCGATAGGCACTGCCATTCAATGCACTTAATAGCATGCAAGTTACTGCGTTCATTAACCTGAACATCACGATAGTAGGTTGATAAATGCTCAAGGGGAAAAAAAAAGACATATATAGCTGCACGCGTACTTATCACCTTGAGCCGGAGCGCACGGGGCGCCGGCAGGTTCACTCGCCCCCAAGGAATGCGTTCTTTTTTTAATAGCACTGCGTGTTTTAATGGCGCGTTTTATGGCATTTAATATTTACTTGAAACTGTTTCTTGATATAACGACATAATTATTTGATTCGAGTAGAAAGAATTAAGTCTGGTAAGTTGTGTCAATCTTGCGCGGCCGCATTGGTGTGCTTATAATAGCGTACCTTAAGTGTGCTAAACGTCATATGCTTTTTCATTGCATCATGCATGTGTCATGCTTCATGAAGTAGTACATGATCGCGAAGCTTGTTTTTAAAGAAGCAGCCGCAGGCGTACTACTATCAGACACGTGGCGAGACTGAGGGGACGCGGCAATGAAAGTGTTTTCGTTATTTATGCATGCGATATGTAACTAAACTTGGTGCAAATATGAAATTCCTACGCTAGTTTCAGTCATTCCTTTTATTTATAGCTATACCTGGTGCAGTTCTGGGTAATTATAATTAGCACCCTCATCAAGTCACCCCATGGTCTTAAATAATTGAGTACATAGTGCGCATTTTTTTTTATTCCAGCATGTACACAAAGCCCTGTTCTGTATGATGACGCGATTAGTTCTTTTCTAGATGGTCAGTACTTATGCATGCATAGTTACATGAAAACGTTTCTTACAAAAAATAACTATCACAGTACTGCATGTGTAGGGAAAAAATCGAGAGATTTATTACGCTCCTCAACGTCTCAGGAATAGTTTGAGACAAATGGAATCATTTGATTTTCATGCGAATTATGAAGGTGAGTGATGCCAGTCGCAGAAAATGTGAGAGGTCAGAAAACGAACCTTTAAGTTTATTCCCTTGTTTATGGCTCTTCGCTTTCGCTTTGGTCAAAGAAATGCGGCACTAAAATCAAAGAAATTACCTCACAATTTTCGACGACCTTACATCTAGAAAGCGTAATTTATAAATTTGTACTCAATATTTTGCTATAATTTTTCGTCACGAAACAAGACTCCAGGGCTAGGAAAGAAAATAATTCTAGAAATCAAAAATTTTCACCAAATCTACCAGTTTAACCAGGGGAGAGATCGGCCTGGCTGGTGCGTGGTCATGCGGCTAAAAACAGCGCTAAGCGAGAAAGAGGAGATCGGGGACACAACGCTGTCCCCACTTTTCGCACAGCGCGACACGTGTGTCAACAGACGGTGAGGGCACGCCTGCTCCGGCGAAGCAACGCCAGCACTTCCCCTCACCACTGTCCCAAAATAAAATCATTCCGGCTAGTGCAGAGCGTCAAAACTTATTTTATTCAATGCCTAGCGTATAAACTAACGGCAGGAATGCTTTCTACATGTTTACTGCTAACCATATATGCAATACACAGTGGCAAACTATTTCTCTAAATACGCCGCACGTGGCCAACGCAAGCTCGTGTACTTCGAGAAATTACTAAGTTGGAAGTATCAACCACTGCTGTGATTCGCAGAAACTGGAAACACGCTTACAACCCTTGAAAACCCGCGCTCAACACCTATCCGCAACGCCACTCCCCGACCTTTTGCCTACCACGAGCCTGCTAGCGACTGCAGCGCCACCTCGTTTGTTTACAAACATGCAGGAGGTCCTGTAAGTCACTGTTAATTTCGGAAAGGCAGCTTTGCCCGCTTCCTTTCGTCGCCTTGTCCATCGTGCGTCGCGTCTCGCGGCGAACCCGACAAAGAGGAGGCCGTCAAACCCCCTCCCCCTTCCCTCCTGAAGCGGGGGAAAGATCCCGGAAATAGTTTCCCAGAGACGTCCTTTTTTTTTCGTGGGGTCAACAAGGGGTCAAACGACAGGCCCAAGCAGTGTGAGGCAACGTTCTCTCTTCATTCTAGAGACGTAAGCTTACACTGCAAAATGAAACCTTGTCTTTCTCTACCAAATGCAATTTCATTTCATTTCACTTTATTTTTCCAGAATACAAGTTACATCCTAGAGAGATGCAAGGGCTAAAAGCTGATAAAAAGCAGCTTGACTGGTCCCAAGCACCTCTGAAATCGCAGTGCACGACAAACTCACTTTAAGCAAAAAAAAGGTTTATTTATATATATATATATATATATATATATATATATATATATATATATATATATATATATATATATATATATATATATGAGAGAGAGAGAGAGAGAGAGAGAGAGAGATTAGAACAAACACAAAAAACAACGAAGCTAGTGACATATAGATTCAATGCACTGAAAACAATGATCATGTATGTTCACTAACAATAGTTTAGACGCATGAAAACAAAGAGAGGACCCGAGAAAACTAGAGAAAGAAACACTCAATAGGCATACATGGCACCGGCAGACAACAGAGGCACATAAAATGCAACTATGCTATATATTAATTTTGACTCTTTGTGTAATAATGTATATAGTATATTTATTTTGCATTTATAGTGTTCACTTTTAATATTTTTATGCAGTGTATATTTACCTCCCCCCATGTCTTTCTTCTGTCCCCACACCTCTTTTATTTCATTTCTCCCACCTGCCTGCTATCCTTTCTTTCCGCTGCCCCAGCTCAGGTGCCGCCGCACGTGATGGCAGATGCCGGGGCTAGCAAAAATCTTTTACCTTCCTTTTATGTTATTTTAAATAAACCACTACTACTACTACTATATATTAACAAAATACATTTGTAACTCGCTTGGTTTAACACTAGCCAAAACTTTGTACTTATTAAAAGTGGTCGGTAAATTGTGTTCAAGCGATTGTAGTTTATAATTATTTCGAAAATATGGAATATACCAGAGATCGGTGTTTCAGGTGTAGAGTCGATTTGAAGCAGTCCTTAAAGGGAATATGCAATGAATAAAAAGTCGTTTGTAAATGTTTTCAATGCTTAGAAATGAAGCTGAGAAGCATTCATACCAAGTATGAGTCTTCGGAACTGAGCCGGCAATTTATTGTGATTTTTAAAAAAACTGTGTTTATTAAAATTCGCGGGCCGATTGGTGTGCTCATAGTGGCCAATCTTGAAACTAAAATCCTGAAAAAAGACGTCACTGTACCCATGACGTCGCCAGGCCACCACACGCTCTCATTCGCTGTAGCCACGGCAGCCACGACGTCACGGGCACACTTCCGGTAGCCGTAGAAATCGTCTGCTCGTGCCGCCGCGCGACCCTCTCGGGCGAGCGCGAGCGAGGGCATTGCCTTCGCGCATATGGTTTCAATTTTCCTCTGCCGCCTCCTTCTGTCGGGAGTTCCGGAGCCACTCGCAGTGGCTCGCCGAGTCGCTACTGTCGTCGTTGGCGTTCAGCTGGTACAGCGTAAACGCATAGGGCTCGATGCCCATCGCGGCCGTAAGAGCGGGCAGTCGCGCCGGGTCCATCAGACGACAAGCAAAGAAACCCGACGTGCGCCGCAATCACGCCGCCGACGCTGCTGCTGGGGTGCTAGGAGCGACAACCGGAAGTTGAAAAAGAAACGTCAGCGGATGACGTATTCGTAGGCGGGGCCCAGTCCCAGGCCTGTTTTCTTAATTTTTTTTCTGGCGCCCCGCGTGTACGAGTTGAGAGGGGAGAGGAGGAGCGCAATTTTTAATCGTCTATATCTTCGTTGTTATTGATGCTAGCTAAAAAATTCTTGCACTGGGGTGAGGAGTGATGAAATGCCTGTCTCTTGTCTGCTTTATGTAACCTAATTAATTTATTGCATAGTCCCTTTAAATGTGCAGTACATATTAAGAAATCTCTATAAGCAGGAGAAGAATGGTATAATAATAATAATAATAATAATAATAATAATAATAATAATAATAATAATAATAATAATAATAATAATAATAATAATATTAATAATAATAATAATAACTGATTTTGGGGGGAAAGGAAATGGCGCAGTATCTGTCTCATATATCGTTGGACACCTGAACCGCCTCAAAAATGCGAAAAACATACATATGTTCAAAACGAATTATAATTTCTAAAAGCAGTTTGCGTTGCAGAGAGATAAGGAAGGTTTGCAATGTAGCGGATCATTTTCTTCTGCAGAACTTGTATTTTATCACATTTGTTTTTGTGGTGGTTGCCCAAACAGAGTTACAATAATTCAAAACGGAACCGAAAGGAGCATGATAAATTTGAATTTTCACGTGAGTGGGAAGGGGCCATCGACATCGTGATAGAACACCTGCTACTGAAGAGAGCTTTCTACAAATATTTTCCACATGCCGATCCCAGCTGAAATGCGACGAGAAAGTAACTCCAAGGATTTTGTGGCTGTCAACAATTTGAATTTCTTGACCGGCGTATTTAGGAGCGCGTTGTAGTTCGGCTGGCTTGTTTCTTGCACGGAAAATTATTACCTTAGTGTTTGTAGGGTTTATTTGGAGGCAATTAGAAGAGAACCAGTTCTCTGGTTTCGTAAGGATTACGTTGCACTCTTCAATTAAATCGTTTATGTCGTGAGCAGAGATTAATATACTACTATCATCGGCGTAAATAATAAATTTCGCTTTGTCATAAATATGCACAATGTCATGTATATAGATGTTAAAAAGCATCGGGCCCAGAATGCTGTCTTGAGGCATACCATTTCGTACCGCCAAAAAGAAGACTGATGGTTTTCGATTTTGCAGGTATGATTTCATGATGTCTAAAGGTGTTCCACGAACTCCGTTTTGAGAAGGTTTATGAGTTAAAATTTGATGGTTTAGGGAATCGAAAGCCTTACTAAAATCAATGACGAGTCCGACAGTGAGAATGCCTGCTTCAATGTTTAGCAGGATACATTCTTTAAGTGATAACAAAGCTGTTTCCGTCGACTTGCTCCTTCGGAAGCCAAATTGAGCCTCAGGCAGGATTTGTTTTGCATTAAAAAAGTTCACTAGACGCGAAAAGATTACTTTTTCCAAGCCGTTTGAAAAGCTGGAATCACAGATATTGGTCTATAATTGGACACTACATCTTTATCTCCCCCTTTAAACACAACTGTCACTCTTGCTTTCTTCAAGTTTCTTCCGGGTAAACTCCCGTTTCAATTACCAAATTGAAGATGTATGCAAGCACAGGTGCAATAAAAGATAGTACATATTGAGACTGGTTTTATCTGAATATTATCAACACCTAAGGCTTTGCTATTATTTAAATTCATAAAGGTTGTACATACCTCGGTCTCATTGGTGGGCTAAAGGAAAAGGCTTTCGAAAAGGCTACAAGATGAAGGAATTTCAGGCAGATGCATCATAGGTAAATGGGTAGTTAAAAAATTGCTGTTGAAATGGTCAACCAGAGCCTGACTGGATAATTCAAAGCCCTAATAGATTATTCGTTGAGTTGGCGCATTTTTCATATTGCGATGTAACAAGTTGTTTAGAACTTTCCAGACAGAGTCTGAATTTTTCATTCTAACATCAGAGAACAGTTTTTGATGATACACAATCTTAGCACGCCTAAGCTCAGCAGTTAGTTTATTTCTTTTTTTTAATTAAGATTAGAAATTCTAGAGAGCGAATGTTTAAAAAGGCATGGTAAAACTTGTTTTTGCGCAATATCATTCTTTTGAGCTCTGGCGTGATCCATGGTTTTCTTATTCGTTTAGACTGCTTAATGTTCTTTTTTTATTTATTTATTTTATTTATTTCAATACCCTAAAGGCCCAATGCGGGCATTACATAGGGGGGGATTCATCAAGGAAAACTTAAATATACAACACAAAACATAAACGGCTGAACACAGAAATAAACAAGTTAAGAAGTAGGGTACAAGTTAATAGGAAAAAGTGAAGGGAAAGTGCTTAGAGTATATTTCCACAAAAACCTTGATAAACTCTGAATATGCTTTATTTGAGCCTTTTATATCGAATAACTAAGAGCCCTGTCCAAAACCATTTCAGCTTGTTATCTGGGTACCCCCAACCTTTTTTTATTTGCGTGTAACTCCAGCCCCTCTTCACCTTTGTCATTGTAGCCGCTATTGTTTCTCAAGTACCATGCACCATCTTGATATTAGGAGTTCCTAATTGAAGCCTTCTGCAGGGTTGGAAGCACCTATTTAATTGTAGATGGTGAGAACACGGGCACAGGGTGAAAAGCGCGTGATCTGCCAGGAAACACTGAGGCGGCCCCGAGAAGGGCCTTTATTAAGGATGACAGCCGTTTTGTGCCTCTTCACTTGGCCGCGGCGACACAGCGTGTGCGGTCCCCATGGGTTTGCCCCGCTGTCGAAGCAATCCTCGGACACGACCATGACCTTCGACATCTGATGTTTTTATTTAAAAAAACACAGGGACCAAAGTCGTGATGTATGCAGTGCGATCGCCATATGGTTCCATTAACGGTGAACAATCATCCACCTAGCCCGGCTCTTTGGACGGATTCAGGAAACGACTGAAAAGAACAAAAGTAACGAACAAACAAAGGTGCGCTGCATACAAGTTAGAACGCAAAGAAACGAAGGCGCGCTGCGCTGGGCTAATGCTGTATTGAGGTCTAATATGCAAATTTTCACGGCTGGCGTCGATTGCTACAAAGCGCGAGTAGTCGCTACGGAAACAAACAAAGGCGCACTGGAGCTGGGTAAGTCTGTAGCTACAAGCACGAGTTTTTTGTCTCTACCGCCGATTTCCACACTGCGCGATCGTCATAACTTTTCTTAGACTTGCTGTTGAAGCCGATAGCGACCATAAAATTAAGGGCGGCGACTGTAGCGGCAGAGGCTTGCCATTGAAAGGAACAAAGGCGTGGACTTTGTCAACCCGGCAACGAGGCCTAGCGCGAGTGTTAGAGCCGACTTGGACAAAGCGCGAGACGGCGCGCTTCTAACGCTAGAGATAATCTGGAGCTCTGCATTACAGTATCCATCATAGCCGATGTGTCGCTTTAGGATTTTTAACCCCTCATACCACTACCACCATGCCTTAAGTGTCTGAAATGGAAAACCTGTTAAAAGCTGAGGCTTTGGCTCTTCTGACTTGCTTTCTGATACTACAAGCGTTGCAGTGCTGGGCTTTCCTCTTTGTGCTGAAGTTGAGTTAATTGTAGAGCCAGGGCTGTGCATAATAATAGCCTGTCAGCCCTTCTATGTGTTGCACTATACTCTTCGGTGAAAATCTTGTGCGAGCTGATGTCATCTTGGAAGGATCCGGTGCAAGGAAGGTTCAACGGAGCAAGTTGGTCTTGATTTTGTTGTCTGTAAATGGCGTGCTGCATGATTTGTTGCACTGACAGACATACAGCATAATTTCGTTGTCCACTGACCACGCTGTGTTTTAGCGTCAGCGCTGTGATTTCATAGCCATGCACTCCTCATCTACTGCTGCCACGTCGGAGAGGTTGCGACGTCGCGCAAGCAGATTAGCCGCGCAGATCCGTGCGTCGCGCTGTACAGCAGCAGTGGATTCTGCGGCTGAGTTCACAAACGAACAATCTGACACGATTTGCGGCAGCTGTTGTCAGGACCACGTGGAAATACCTTCCTTGTTCGCCGAGTACGCACGCCAAGAGGCCCAGACACCAAAATCTCTGTCACCACTCTTTGCATTCGCTTTGCGCAGAGCGAGAAAGCAATACTCTGTGAACTTTTAAATACATTTTTAACTTATTTCTTGCGAGCGGGAGTAGAGATTTTATTTTATTCATTGTTTAATTGTAAATTGAAAGCATAAATATATTCAGAGGGCCTGTGTAGTGTGTGGCTGCTGATGATGACATGAATGTCTAAAATGCTGGGAGATCATCGTTATTAAAAAGAAAGCAATTTAAGCAAAATAAAAAAATGCATAAAACGCTTTAAAAATGAACATTTACAGCTTAAACGTACGGTCCGTTGCAGAGCTAAACGTGCATTATCGCCAGTGCTGCAGATGACGCGGATTTATAATTGATTCTGATCAAGTCAGGTAAGTACATCATCCATACTTGGTGCTGAAAAAGCAAGACTGTCCTATGCCATTCCTGCGTCAAACTCCAGCGCGAATAATTGAGTGGCGTAACCAAGCAAAGCTTTATAAAGAATGGGAAGAACTAGAGATGAACTAAACGTTGAGGAAAAAATCTGCGATATAGCTAGATGACACTGTCACTGCAACTTGCTTCGGCAAAATTGTGCTATTCATCCCACTGATCTCTACTAGCTCATTAGTGGAGACAAGTGAACCATCTTCCCATTAAAAAAAATCTATACCAACGCTGACAGTTAGCCCCAGGACACTTCCTGTTTGAATGAAAGGTGGCGAGCCATGCTGGCGAGTCACCCGCACCGTCGCCTTATCAAACACTGCGCGGAATGCTTTGCTTGCCGCGCTGTCATATCAAAACCAGTGCGACACGCGTCGTTCGCGTCGTCTGCCCCGGCGCAAACCTTTTCAAACGCCGCGCCGATGATACCGATGATACCGCCGATGACACTGGGGCTGCAATCATCAACGGCACCCATGACCCAATCCAATCCAATCCAATCCCATGTTTACAAACATTGAAGCGTCAAATGCGCGTGTCTGTTTCGTTAATGTGTGCTGGTGTTACGATGGGCGCTGTGGGCTTGTTTTCGACGCGTTGACAGTGCTGGATTTTTTCGAAGTGCCAAGATAAAGGAGTCAAGCTGTGCAGAAGCGAGCATGTTTCCGACGTGTCGAAAGGAAGCGGATACTTGCATTGCAGCCGTTGTGAAAGTACACTCTTTGTGGCAAACGAATGAGAATGTTGAAGCTTATTCTCTTGCGGTTTGTAAATCTTGTCGGGGTAGAGCTGATTGGAGTCAACGTAAGTGTGGTCAGTCGACGTATACTATGGATGTAATCGTGAAGGTTGAGCAGTGATTCCTATTGCGATGTGTGCAAACGGAAAACGGAATGCATCGCACTGCCAAGGTGAGTCTAGCGTATAGCTACTGCGGTGCATTTTATGCACCTGCGGAGATTTTAGTTCACAGCGAGCGAATAAACATCTTTCTCGTAAGCACCGTAGTGTTGTGTGGCGGTGCGATTGGCGGACAGTGACAAACATAAACGAACTGCCGGTTTGTTTGAAAAAGCATCTGCCTCTGCGGGACCTGCCATTGTAGAAATAATCTTAATAGCGTATTATGGTCATGCTCAGTGCGATTTTTAGATACTAACCTGATTTAAGGCAGTCCCTTCGTTCGATGTTATTCGGGATGTGCACTGATAATTAGCAGCCCCCTCGATCTGCTGTGTACTTTGACCCTGACGGTATTATAATTTAAAAGAAAAGCTATTGGCATTGCTGCAGGCTAAGATCAAATCGACTGATTCTTGGCCCAGTAGTATTACTAGGCGTGCATAGCATGCTGGTTAATGATTATGAGGTGTATGAAACCATGGTGGAAATAACGAGAAGCTTCACCTCATTCACGCTTAACCACTGTAATCATAACTGCTTACTTTACCTCCGCCACTTGGCACGAAACGAGCAGTCAAAACTCAAAACATTGACAGTGGTGGAAGCACAGCATTGATGAGAACTGAAGAACGTCATACCATTGTTGGAGTTTCTTTAATTCGAAGACTTACCATAATGCATAATTTGGGCAGTCTGCGTACCATAAAAAGTCGTGTAGGCTATTTTCATGCACGATCGTGAGCAGGCTCCAGCTCTTATTATTGTCCGTCAGCCACTTGATGAACTCTTTCTCCTTTGTGGCTGTAAGTCTCACTTCCTGTAATGTATGCGTCCTTGAAGCCCTTGTCCTTGCACAGGTGCACAGAATGTGGCTAATATCCACCTCTGCGGGTGGCGTGGAACACTTCGGGCAAGTGCTGGGCCCTGCGTCTTCAGGACCCAATCAGCATATCACTGACAGGGGAAGCACCGCCCTAGCCGTTATCCTTCTAAGCGACACCTTGCCTGATCTTTCTAAGTTGTGAGGGAGGGAGGAAGTACACACGGGAATCACGGCATATGTACCTTTCCTTAAAAGGGATGTTAGGATGGGAATAGCAGAGCACGCATAAAAAATTGCGCCTTAGGGGTATGATGCAATAGCGTTAATGGCTTAACGCTTGGGTGATGTAGTAAAATGCGCTTTTGGGCAAGTCGGTTGCTTAGCTTGGACGTAACTGCAGCGCGAAAAAAGACACTCACATAGGGAAGAAAACACTCAAGGCACGGACAAACAGCCCTGCGATGGCAGGTGCTACACCGGTAGGGCTTGTGCGACCCAGGTTGCTCTTCCCAAACAACCAATCATTAACTGCCACCTGCCATGTGGTCAGTTTGCTCACAATTCGCTGGTCCGGTTGTGATGACAGCACAAGGTCACATGAAGTAGGTGGCCCACCTAGGCTTCTTCGGGGATTTTCCACTCAGCGCTGCCACCTGATTTTCTGCATAATGGGAGCCTCGATGCTCTCGCATTAAAAGGGAAGCTAGCAGGGGATCCATTAGTGTTCCGGACTTGTTGTGTGACTGTGTCTGGTGTCCTCTGGTCAACATTCTTAGTACCTTTTTTCCACTGTATCTGGATGCATTCCTTTGTTTGCTTATTGAGAGCATGTATCTTGTGAGTTACGCTTAGTGCCCTTGTCAGTCTTTTCAGTTGATTTAAGGCTGCTAAGGAATCTGTGTAAATGTGGGCCTCTGTTATAGACACTATGTTATTCATGGCCTCCATAGCATTGCACGCTGTGTAGAGGCTCCATGACAAGTGGGTTCGGGTGGCCCGATATCTATTTGCAATGTATGTTTTGCGTTTTTTGCGTTGGGCTAGTAGCTGCTGTTCTACCTCCTTCAGCCGCCATGGTGGCTGAATGGTTATGGCACTCGGCTGCTGACCCGAAAGACGCGGGTTCGATCCCTGCCGCAGCGGTCGAATTTCGATGGAGGCGAAATCCTAGCGGCCCATGTACTGTGCGATGTCAGTGCATGCTAAAGAACACCAGGCGGTTGAAATTTCCGGAGCCCTTCACTACGGGGTCCCTCATAGCCTGAGCAGCTTTGGGATATTAGAGCCATGTAAAACAAACATCCACTGGAAGTCATCGAATGGGTGTATAACGTCAAGGAGTGGCCAGAAATTGCAGTGCCCATACTGTGACGACATTACCATTGCAACGAACAAACCTATCTACCTCCTTCTTCTATGACCAGCACGACCTTATATGCTATGCTTGTTCCCGGACATACACCAACCAGAGGTCGAGTTGTTGGCTTTTCTTTGTGACAACATTAACTTGTCTTGTCCGTCGTTATGGTCATGTATTCCCATGGAGGGGGATCTGCCATCATCACTGTTTGAACTGTCACCTCACATTATGCGAACACTATCGGTATAACGTCCTTTCGCTTTAGATTTTTTGCTGCCTCTAGCTGTTCAGTCAGCTCAGCCAATATGTTAAGCTGTGCATGTTTATGGAGAACTTGGATGGGCTAAGATTTGGCACGGCCATAGTGGCTTGGATTGCGTTCCTGTTTATTGTTTCCAACGCCACCCACTGTCCCCTTAGTCATTATAACTGAGCCTGATCCAGGGTTCAAGCACCGATCGTACAAAAAATCTGGCCATCTCTGTTCAGGCTCCTGCTCTCCTAGGCAATATGTGTTTGAGCAAGTGTACAGAAGTCGCTGTTTACATCTTATGGCACCATTGTGTTCCTTTGACATACTTATGAATGTCTAGCCCAAGGACTCTCAGCATGTCTGCCTCTTGTAATGCTTCATTTCGAAATCTTTTAGTTGCCATTTGCTTTCTTTCATTTTTGTTAGTCGCATGAATGTAGCTTGACTTTTGTGGGGGCTTCCAGGCTGCTTAGCGGACGTGCTCTTCCTGTGTCTTTAAGGCCTCTTGTAGATGCAGGTTTTGTGTCTCAAGATGCTTATGGTTTAACTAAATTCTGACATTGTCTGCACAAATCATGAACTGCACCTGTGGCATTTCAACTCATTTTCATGCCAATGGTATAAACGTGATACTCAAAAGTAAGGTTTAGAACTGAACCTCGTGGCACTCCTCTATTTGAGGTATATTACCGATTTCTTGTCCATTGAGCCGGATAGAGGATGTCCTGTCCTTAAGCAGGTTATGCTAGCTTGGTGACCTGTAGAGAAGACCCACATCTTCCATGGTCGCAAAGATATTAGCATGTGACACGTTTTCATAGCTGCCACAGTGCATACAAGGTGGCTGTAAAGCGACGCAAAATTACCTCTTCAACCAGTATAGCCAAACCAGTTTCTGTGCCTGGGCTTGATAGGAACCCAGTTTGTCGTGCATGGTATCTTTTCTCATTTTCCAACCACCAGGATAGGTCCACAGCAATAATCTATAAATGGATTTTGCATATTGTAAGTGTCAGCAAGATGGGCCATAATTATAACGTGCTTGTGGGATGTTTTGCAGCTTTTGGTATTGGGACCACGACTGATTGTTTCCAGTCTAGTGGAATTTCCTCTCCTTGCCAAACTTCATTTATTACACCCAGAAGGCCATCAATAGAGTCTCCTTCTCAGTTTTTAAGGAATTCCTGAGGAAATTAGCCATGTCCTGCTGTAGTTCTCCCAGTTGTTGCTTCTTCTGTAGGAGCCAGTAACTCCAGTTTCGTAAATGTTGATGCCGTCCCCATCTTGTCAACCGTGTCCTTTGTCGGTGATAGTTCTGGAGACGTGCAAGTTTAGGGAAGGAAAGGACAGCTGCGTGAGCTGTTAACTCCTCTGGCGTAAGCTGTAAGGTGAACCAAGTACTCTCAACTTGATCTCTTTAATTTGTTGTCCCCTTTCCATGCCTCTGAAAGTCCTGTTGGTTGTTCTTTTTCCCAAATGATAGAAACCATTGTCCCACCTCTTATAAGCCAGTTGCGTTTTGCGACAGCATTGCCTGCAGTTTGTTGATGGCTGTCTTTCTTTGCATGTCCTCAGGATGCCGACGAGCCTGCATCTCCGCCTGTTTTCATCGTGTCCAAAGTTGTAGAAGGTGAAGGTCGTGAGGTCTGATCTCCGTTCAGTGTCGTTATGATGGTGTGATTCTTGAGAAACATTTATAAGGTGGGCGCAAGAGTATATGGGCTAATGGTGTGGGTTCGAAATTTCCTGCCATACACCATCCCAATGTGTTAAATGAAATTTTCTTCAAATCATCCTCATTTGTGCCAAATTAGAACCTATTCTAATGTGGTTGGTGTCACTATCCCATGCATCTAATTCTGCCTTCAACATCAGTGCACCGTGACCTTTCCACTGCATCAGGTCTGGTGTGTGTTCATGTTTGCGGGCAGTGCTGTAACCCTGGTGTGATTTAACAATGTAAACTCCATTTCTGTGAAGACAGTGTAAATTTCATCACTGCTTCTTGAGTCATAATTATATTCTCAAGTAGTGTATGGAGTGTTAAAGCCTTCACCTGTTAGTATTTGTGCTGCAGGGCATGAATGACCATTTACCCATCCAAGACGTCACACTGTTTGTGGGTCGAATTTGAACGAACTGTAGCATCATTGATGATTTGTTTGGGCGCATGAGTACCACAGCTATTTCCTGCTGACTCTTGCACCACTTGTTCAAGTCAAGTGATGTTTGGGGAATGTTGGCCCTAACGTACACAGCAGCTTTTCCTGGCATTCCTGTCTCTGCTTTTGTTTGTTTATCAGGGATGATAGGGCTCTGGTACGCAATATATCCCGCGATAGTGTGCAGTCGATTATGTTCCTGTGTCAGGAATGCAGCTTGCCGTATAATAACTTTGTTTTTCAACGTATACAGCAGCTTTTCCTGGCATTCCTGTCTCTGCTTTTGTTTGTTTATCAGGGATGAAAGGGCTCTGGTACGCAATATATCCCGCGATAGTATGCAGTCGATTATGTTCCTGTGTCAGGAATGCAGCTTGCCGTATAATAACTTTGTTTTTCAACGTATACAGCAGCTTTTCCTGGCATTCCTGTCTCTGCTTTTGTTTGTTTATCAGGGATGATAGGGCTCTGGTACGCAATATATCCCGCGATAGTGTGCAGTCGATTATGTTCCTGTGTCAGGAATGCAGCTTGCCGTATAATAACTTTGTTTTTCAACGTATACAGCAGCTTTTCCTGGCATTCCTGTCTCTGCTTTTGTTTGTTTATCAGGGATGAAAGGGCTCTGGTACGCAATATATCCCGCGATAGTATGCAGTCGATTATGTTCCTGTGTCAGGAATGCAGCTTGCCGTATAATAACTTTGTTTTTC
>JARKHS020025203.1:0-10471 GCA_030143305.2 Amblyomma americanum
AAAAAAGTAGCTTACTCCCATTTTACTCATTTCTGTTTAGAGTGCACACGCGCGTAGGCATGCGCACGCACGCACGCACTAAACATGAATACGCCTATATGGGAGTGAAAAAAGAGTAGCTTACTCCCATTTTACTCATTTCTGTTTAGAGTGCACACGCGCGTAGGCATGCGCACGCACGCACGCACTAAACATGAATACGCCTATATGGGAGTGAAAAAAGAGTAGCTTACTCTCATTTTACTCATTTCTGTTTAGAGTGCACACGCGCGTAGGCATGCGCACGCACGCACGCACTAAACATGAATACGCCTATATGGGAGTGAAAAAAGAGTAGCTTACTCCCATTTTACTCATTTCTGTTTAGAGTGCACACGCGCGTAGGCATGCGCACGCACGCACGCACTAAACATGAATACGCCTATATGGGAGTGACAAAAGAGTAGCTTACTCTCATTTTACTCATTTCTGTTTATAGTGCACACGCGCGTAGGCATGCGCACGCACGCACGCACTAAACATGAATACGCCGATATGGGAGTGAAAAAAGAGTAGCTTACTCTCATTTTACTCATTTCTGTTTAGAGTGCACACGCGCGTAGGCATGCGCACGCACGCACGCACTAAACATGAATACGCCGATATGGGAGTGAAAAAAGAGTAGCTTACTCTCATTTTACTCATTTCTGTTTAGTGTGCACACGCGCGTAGGCATGCGCACGCACGCACGCACTAAACATGAATACGCCGATATGGGAGTGAAAAAAGAGTAGCTTACTCTCATTTTACTCATTTCTGTTTATAGTGCACACGCGCGTAGGCATGCGCACGCACGCACGCACTAAACATGAATACGCCGATATGGGAGTGAAAAAAGAGTAGCTTACTCTCATTTTACTCATTTCTGTTTATAGTGCACACGCGCGTAGGCATGCGCACGCACGCACGCACTAAACATGAATACGCCGATATGGGAGTGAAAAAAGAGTAGCTTACTCTCATTTTACTCATTTCTGTTTAGAGTGCACACGCGCGTAGGCATGCGCACGCACGCACGCACTAAACATGAATACGCCGATATGGGAGTGAAAAAAGAGTAGCTTACTCTCGTTTTACTCATTTCTGTTTAGAGTGCACACGCGCGTAGGCATGCGCACGCACGCACGCACTAAACATGAATACGCCTATATGGGAGTGAAAAAAGAGTAGCTTACTCTCATTTTACTCATTTCTGTTTATAGTGCACACGCGCGTAGGCATGCGCACGCACGCACGCACTAAACATGAATACGCCGATATGGGAGTGAAAAAAGAGTAGCTTACTCTCATTTTACTCATTTCTGTTTAGAGTGCACACGCGCGTAGGCATGCGCACGCACGCACGCCCACTCTAAACATGAATACGCCTATATGGGAGTGAAAAAAGAGTAGCTTACTCTCATTTTACTCATTTCTGTTTAGAGTGCACACGCGCGTAGGCATGCGCACGCACGCACGCACTAAACATGAATACGCCGATATGGGAGTGAAAAAAGAGTAGCTTACTCTCATTTTACTCATTTCTGTTTAGAGTGCACACGCGCGTAGGCATGCGCACGCACGCACGCACTAAACATGAATACGCCGATATGGGAGTGAAAAAAGAGTAGCTTACTCTCATTTTACTCATTTCTGTTTAGAGTGCACACGCGCGTAGGCATGCGCACGCACGCACGCACCTCTCAACATGAATACGCCTATATGGGAGTGAAAAAAGAGTAGCTTACTCTCATTTTACTCATTTCCGTTTAGAGTGCACACGCGCGTAGGCATGCGCACGCACACTCTAAACATGAATATGCCTTTATGGGAGCGAAAAAAAGAGTAGCTTACTCCCATTTTACTCATTTCTGTTTAGAGTGCACACGCGCGTAGGCATGCGCACGCACACTCTCAACATGAATATGCCTTTATGGGAGTGAAAAAAGAGTAGCTTACTCCCATTTTACACATTTCTGTTTAGAGTGCACACGCGCGTAGGCATGCTCACGCACACTCTAAACATGAATACGCCTATATGGGATTGAAGAAAGAGGAGCTTACTCCCATTTTACTCATTTCTGTTTAGAGTGCACACGCGCGTAGGCATGCGCACGCACGCACGCACACTCTAAACATGAATAAGTCTATATGGGATTGAAAAAAAAAGTAGCATACTCCCATTTTACTCATTTCTGTTTAGAGTGCACACGCGCGTAGGCATGCGCACGCACGCACGCACACTCTAAACATGAATAAGTCTATATGGGATTGAAAAAAAAAGTAGCATACTCCCATTTTACTCATTTCTGTTTAGAGTGCACACGCGCACGCACGAACGCACGCACACTCTAAACACGAATACGCCTATATGGGAGTGAAAAAAAGAGTTGCTTACTTCCATTTTACTCATTTCTGTTTAGAGTGCACACGCGCGTAGGCTTGCGCACGCACGCACTCACACTCCAAACGTGAATACGCCTATATGGGAGTGAAAAAAAGTAGCTTACTCTCATTTTACTCATTTCTGTTTAGAGTGCACACGCGCGTAGGCATGCGCACGCTCGCACGCAGACTCTAAACATGAATACGCCAATATGGGGTTGAAAAAAAGAGTAGCTTACTCTCACTTTACTCATTTCTGTTCAGAGTGCACACGCGCACGCACGAACGCATGCACACTCTAAACACGAATACGCCTATATGGGAGTGAAAAAAAGAGTTGCTTACTCCCATTTTACTCATTTCTGTTTAGAGTGCACACGTGCGTAGGCATGCGCACGCACGCACGCACTAAACATGAATACGCCGATATGGGAGTGAAAAAAGAGTAGCTTACTCTCATTTTACTCATTTCTGTTTAGAGTGCACACGCGCGTAGGCATGCGCACGCACGCACGCACTAAACATGAATACGCCTATATGGGAATGAAAAAAGAGTAGCTTACTCCCATTTTACTCATTTCTGTTTAGAGTGCACACACGCTTAGGCATGCGCACGCACGCACGCACTAAACATGAATACGCCGATATGGGAGTGAAAAAAGAGTAGCTTACTCTCGTTTTACTCATTTCTGTTTAGTGTGCACACGCGCGTAGGCATGCGCACGCACGCACGCACTAAACATGAATACGCCTATATGGGAGTGAAAAAAGAGTAGCTTACTCTCATTTTACTCATTTCTCTTTATAGTGCACACGCGCGTAGGCATGCGCACGCACGCACGCACTAAACATGAATACGCCGATATGGGAGTGAAAAAAGAGTAGCTTACTCTCATTTTACTCATTTCTGTTTAGAGTGCACACGCGCGTAGGCATGCGCACGCACGCACGCACTAAACATGAATACGCCGATATGGGAGTGAAAAAAGAGTAGCTTACTCTCGTTTTACTCATTTCTGTTTAGTGTGCACACGCGCGTAGGCATGCGCACGCACGCACGCACTAAACATGAATACGCCTATATGGGAGTGAAAAAAGAGTAGCTTACTCTCATTTTACTCATTTCTGTTTATAGTGCACACGCGCGTAGGCATGCGCACGCACGCACGCACTAAACATGAATACGCCGATATGGGAGTGAAAAAAGAGTAGCTTACTTTCATTTTACTCATTTCTGTTTAGAGTGCACACGCGCGTAGGCATGCGCACGCACGCACGCACTAAACATGAATACGCCGATATGGGAGTGAAAAAAGAGTAGCTTACTCCCATTTTACTCATTTCTGTTTAGAGTGCACACACGCTTAGGCATGCGCACGCACGCACGCACTAAACATGAATACGCCGATATGGGAGTGAAAAAAGAGTAGCTTACTCTCGTTTTACTCATTTCTGTTTAGTGTGCACACGCGCGTAGGCATGCGCACGCACGCACGCACTAAACATGAATACGCCTATATGGGAGTGAAAAAAGAGTAGCTTACTCTCATTTTACTCATTTCTGTTTATAGTGCACACGCGCGTAGGCATGCGCACGCACGCACGCACTAAACATGAATACGCCGATATGGGAGTGAAAAAAGAGTAGCTTACTCTCGTTTTACTCATTTCTGTTTAGTGTGCACACGCGCGTAGGCATGCGCACGCACGCACGCACTAAACATGAATACGCCGATATGGGAGTGAAAAAAGAGTAGCTTACTCTCATTTTACTCATTTCTGTTTAGTGTGCACACGCGCGTAGGCATGCGCACGCACGCACGCACTAAACATGAATACGCCTATATGGGAATGAAAAAAGAGTAGCTTACTCCCATTTTACTCATTTCTGTTTAGAGTGCACACACGCTTAGGCATGCGCACGCACGCACGCACTAAACATGAATACGCCGATATGGGAGTGAAAAAAGAGTAGCTTACTCCCATTTTACTCATTTCTGTTTAGAGTGCACACGCGCGTAGGCATGCGCACGCACGCACGCACTAAACATGAATACGCCGATATGGGAGTGAAAAAAGAGTAGCTTACTCTCGTTTTACTCATTTCTGTTTAGAGTGCACACGCGCGTAGGCATGCGCACGCACGCACGCACTAAACATGAATACGCCGATATGGGAGTGAAAAAAGAGTAGCTTACTCTCATTTTACTCATTTCTGTTTAGTGTGCACACGCGCGTAGGCATGCGCACGCACGCACGCACTAAACATGAATACGCCGATATGGGAGTGAAAAAAGAGTAGCTTACTCTCATTTTACTCATTTCTATTTATAGTGCACACGCGCGTAGGCATGCGCACGCACGCACGCACTAAACATGAATACGCCGATATGGGAGTGAAAAAAGAGTAGCTTACTCTCATTTTACTCATTTCTGTTTATAGTGCACACGCGCGTAGGCATGCGCACGCACGCACGCACTAAACATGAATACGCCGATATGGGAGTGAAAAAAGAGTAGCTTACTCTCATTTTACTCATTTCTGTTTAGAGTGCACACGCGCGTAGGCATGCGCACGCACGCACGCACTAAACATGAATACGCCGATATGGGAGTGAAAAAAGAGTAGCTTACTCTCGTTTTACTCATTTCTGTTTAGAGTGCACACGCGCGTAGGCATGCGCACGCACGCACGCACTAAACATGAATACGCCTATATGGGAGTGAAAAAAGAGTAGCTTACTCTCATTTTACTCATTTCTGTTTATAGTGCACACGCGCGTAGGCATGCGCACGCACGCACGCACTAAACATGAATACGCCTATATGGGAGTGAAAAAAGAGTAGCTTACTCCCATTTTACTCATTTCTGTTTAGAGTGCACACGCGCGTAGGCATGCGCACGCACGCACGCACTAAACATGAATACGCCTATATGGGAGTGAAAAAAGAGTAGCTTACTCCCATTTTACTCATTTCTGTTTAGAGTGCACACGCGCGTAGGCATGCGCACGCACGCACGCACTAAACATGAATACGCCTATATGGGAGTGACAAAAGAGTAGCTTACTCTCATTTTACTCATTTCTGTTTAGAGTGCACACGCGCGTAGGCATGCGCACGCACGCACGCACTAAACATGAATACGCCTATATGGGAGTGAAAAAAGAGTAGCTTACTCCCATTTTACTCATTTCTGTTTAGAGTGCACACGCGCGTAGGCATGCGCACGCACGCACGCACTAAACATGAATACGCCTATATGGGAGTGACAAAATAGTAGCTTACTCTCATTTTACTCATTTCTGTTTATAGTGCACACGCGCGTAGGCATGCGCACGCACGCACGCACTAAACATGAATACGCCGATATGGGAGTGAAAAAAGAGTAGCTTACTCTCGTTTTACTCATTTCTGTTTAGAGTGCACACGCGCGTAGGCATGCGCACGCACGCACGCACTAAACATGAATACGCCGATATGGGAGTGAAAAAAGAGTAGCTTACTCTCATTTTACTCATTTCTGTTTAGTGTGCACACGCGCGTAGGCATGCGCACGCACGCACGCACTAAACATGAATACGCCGATATGGGAGTGAAAAAAGAGTAGCTTACTCTCATTTTACTCATTTCTGTTTATAGTGCACACGCGCGTAGGCATGCGCACGCACGCACGCACTAAACATGAATACGCCGATATGGGAGTGAAAAAAGAGTAGCTTACTCTCATTTTACTCATTTCTGTTTATAGTGCACACGCGCGTAGGCATGCGCACGCACGCACGCACTAAACATGAATACGCCGATATGGGAGTGAAAAAAGAGTAGCTTACTCTCATTTTACTCATTTCTGTTTAGAGTGCACACGCGCGTAGGCATGCGCACGCACGCACGCACTAAACATGAATACGCCGATATGGGAGTGAAAAAAGAGTAGCTTACTCTCGTTTTACTCATTTCTGTTTAGAGTGCACACGCGCGTAGGCATGCGCACGCACGCACGCACTAAACATGAATACGCCTATATGGGAGTGAAAAAAGAGTAGCTTACTCTCATTTTACTCATTTCTGTTTATAGTGCACACGCGCGTAGGCATGCGCACGCACGCACGCACTAAACATGAATACGCCGATATGGGAGTGAAAAAAGAGTAGCTTACTCTCATTTTACTCATTTCTGTTTAGAGTGCACACGCGCGTAGGCATGCGCACGCAAGCACGCCCACTCTAAACACGAATACGCCTATATGGGAGGAAAAAAGAGTAGCTTACTCTCGTTTTACTCATTTCTGTTGAGAGTGCACACGCGCGTAGGCATGCGCACGCACGCACGCACTAAACATGAATACGCCGATATGGGAGTGAAAAAAGAGTAGCTTACTCTCATTTTACTCATTTCTGTTTATAGTGCACACGCGCGTAGGCATGCGCACGCACGCACGCACTAAACATGAATACGCCGATATGGGAGTGAAAAAAGAGTAGCTTACTCTCATTTTACTCATTTCTGTTTAGAGTGCACACGCGCGTAGCCATGCGCACGCACGCACGCACCTCTCAACATGAATACGCCTATATGGGAGTGAAAAAAGAGTAGCTTACTCTCATTTTACTCATTTCCGTTTAGAGTGCACACGCGCGTAGGCATGCGCACGCACACTCTAAACATGAATATGCCTTTATGGGAGCGAAAAAAAGAGTAGCTTACTCCCATTTTACTCATTTCTGTTTAGAGTGCACACGCGCGTAGGCATGCGCACGCACACTCTCAACATGAATATGCCTTTATGGGAGTGAAAAAAGAGTAGCTTACTCCCATTTTACACATTTCTGTTTAGAGTGCACACGCGCGTAGGCATGCTCACGCACACTCTAAACATGAATACGCCTATATGGGATTGAAGAAAGAGGAGCTTACTCCCATTTTACTCATTTCTGTTTAGAGTGCACACGCGCGTAGGCATGCGCACGCACGCACGCACACTCTAAACATGAATAAGTCTATATGGGATTGAAAAAAAAAGTAGCATACTCCCATTTTACTCATTTCTGTTTAGAGTGCACACGCGCGTAGGCATGCGCACGCACGCACGCACACTCTAAACATGAATAAGTCTATATGGGATTGAAAAAAAAAGTAGCATACTCCCATTTTACTCATTTCTGTTTAGAGTGCACACGCGCACGCACGAACGCACGCACACTCTAAACACGAATACGCCTATATGGGAGTGAAAAAAAGAGTTGCTTACTTCCATTTTACTCATTTCTGTTTAGAGTGCACACGCGCGTAGGCTTGCGCACGCACGCACTCACACTCCAAACGTGAATACGCCTATATGGGAGTGAAAAAAAGTAGCTTACTCTCATTTTACTCATTTCTGTTTAGAGTGCACACGCGCGTAGGCATGCGCACGCTCGCACGCAGACTCTAAACATGAATACGCCAATATGGGGTTGAAAAAAAGAGTAGCTTACTCTCACTTTACTCATTTCTGTTCAGAGTGCACACGCGCACGCACGAACGCATGCACACTCTAAACACGAATACGCCTATATGGGAGTGAAAAAAAGAGTTGCTTACTCCCATTTTACTCATTTCTGTTTAGAGTGCACACGTGCGTAGGCATGCGCACGCACGCACGCACTAAACATGAATACGCCGATATGGGAGTGAAAAAAGAGTAGCTTACTCTCATTTTACTCATTTCTGTTTAGAGTGCACACGCGCGTAGGCATGCGCACGCACGCACGCACTAAACATGAATACGCCTATATGGGAATGAAAAAAGAGTAGCTTACTCCCATTTTACTCATTTCTGTTTAGAGTGCACACACGCTTAGGCATGCGCACGCACGCACGCACTAAACATGAATACGCCGATATGGGAGTGAAAAAAGAGTAGCTTACTCTCGTTTTACTCATTTCTGTTTAGTGTGCACACGCGCGTAGGCATGCGCACGCACGCACGCACTAAACATGAATACGCCTATATGGGAGTGAAAAAAGAGTAGCTTACTCTCATTTTACTCATTTCTCTTTATAGTGCACACGCGCGTAGGCATGCGCACGCACGCACGCACTAAACATGAATACGCCGATATGGGAGTGAAAAAAGAGTAGCTTACTCTCATTTTACTCATTTCTGTTTAGAGTGCACACGCGCGTAGGCATGCGCACGCACGCACGCACTAAACATGAATACGCCGATATGGGAGTGAAAAAAGAGTAGCTTACTCTCGTTTTACTCATTTCTGTTTAGTGTGCACACGCGCGTAGGCATGCGCACGCACGCACGCACTAAACATGAATACGCCTATATGGGAGTGAAAAAAGAGTAGCTTACTCTCATTTTACTCATTTCTGTTTATAGTGCACACGCGCGTAGGCATGCGCACGCACGCACGCACTAAACATGAATACGCCGATATGGGAGTGAAAAAAGAGTAGCTTACTTTCATTTTACTCATTTCTGTTTAGAGTGCACACGCGCGTAGGCATGCGCACGCACGCACGCACTAAACATGAATACGCCGATATGGGAGTGAAAAAAGAGTAGCTTACTCCCATTTTACTCATTTCTGTTTAGAGTGCACACGCGCGTAGGCATGCGCACGCACGCACGCACTAAACATGAATACGCCGATATGGGAGTGAAAAAAGAGTAGCTTACTCTCATTTTACTCATTTCTGTTTAGTGTGCACACGCGCGTAGGCATGCGCACGCACGCACGCACTAAACATGAATACGCCTATATGGGAATGAAAAAAGAGTAGCTTACTCCCATTTTACTCATTTCTGTTTAGAGTGCACACACGCTTAGGCATGCGCACGCACGCACGCACTAAACATGAATACGCCGATATGGGAGTGAAAAAAGAGTAGCTTACTCCCATTTTACTCATTTCTGTTTAGAGTGCACACGCGCGTAGGCATGCGCACGCACGCACGCACTAAACATGAATACGCCGATATGGGAGTGAAAAAAGAGTAGCTTACTCTCGTTTTACTCATTTCTGTTTAGAGTGCACACGCGCGTAGGCATGCGCACGCACGCACGCACTAAACATGAATACGCCGATATGGGAGTGAAAAAAGAGTAGCTTACTCTCATTTTACTCATTTCTGTTTAGTGTGCACACGCGCGTAGGCATGCGCACGCACGCACGCACTAAACATGAATACGCCGATATGGGAGTGAAAAAAGAGTAGCTTACTCTCATTTTACTCATTTCTATTTATAGTGCACACGCGCGTAGGCATGCGCACGCACGCACGCACTAAACATGAATACGCCGATATGGGAGTGAAAAAAGAGTAGCTTACTCTCATTTTACTCATTTCTGTTTATAGTGCACACGCGCGTAGGCATGCGCACGCACGCACGCACTAAACATGAATACGCCGATATGGGAGTGAAAAAAGAGTAGCTTACTCTCATTTTACTCATTTCTGTTTAGAGTGCACACGCGCGTAGGCATGCGCACGCACGCACGCACTAAACATGAATACGCCGATATGGGAGTGAAAAAAGAGTAGCTTACTCTCGTTTTACTCATTTCTGTTTAGAGTGCACACGCGCGTAGGCATGCGCACGCACGCACGCACTAAACATGAATACGCCTATATGGGAGTGAAAAAAGAGTAGCTTACTCTCATTTTACTCATTTCTGTTTATAGTGCACACGCGCGTAGGCATGCGCACGCACGCACGCACTAAACATGAATACGCCTATATGGGAGTGAAAAAAGAGTAGCTTACTCCCATTTTACTCATTTCTGTTTAGAGTGCACACGCGCGTAGGCATGCGCACGCACGCACGCACTAAACATGAATACGCCTATATGGGAGTGAAAAAAGAGTAGCTTACTCCCATTTTACTCATTTCTGTTTAGAGTGCACACGCGCGTAGGCATGCGCACGCACGCACGCACTAAACATGAATACGCCTATATGGGAGTGAAAAAAGAGTAGCTTACTCTCATTTTACTCATTTCTGTTTAGAGTGCACACGCGCGTAGGCATGCGCACGCACGCACGCACTAAACATGAATACGCCTATATG
>JARKHS020025204.1:0-47500 GCA_030143305.2 Amblyomma americanum
AGTGTACATTGCTTCGATGTCGTCTTCTGGGAAGGTGTCTGCCTGGCGTTCATGGCCGGTGAAGATCTTATGCTTGAATCGGTCGACGCCTAGGATTGTTGCTTTGTGATCACTGAAGAGTAGTGATATGTAGTCGAGAACGTTTACGCTGCCGTATGTTTGGAAGACTAAGTCGAGGCAGCCGCCATGCTTGGCCCTTGCCTTGCTTGGCGCGGTGACTAACTTAAGTGCAAGTGAGTCCTGCATTGCTTGCAGGAAGTCTTCGGTATTTGCTTTTTTTTCTCCGACACTCAATCACACACACCGCAGTACCTGTCAGTCAATGCTAGATTTACAGAAAGTTCCACTGCTTGTCACACGTCACACCGTTCACGTGGCTATATCGATACCCGAATGATACATCTTTAGGGGGTCTTAAGTGTTAATTGCGCTTAATTACACATTTCCCTACTAATTTGACACTATGCGACGTTTTTCCGACCGCTATGTGAAAATTTTCACTATGCCGTGGCGACTTCTGGTGGATGTGACGTCACACCGTTCCCGTGGCTATATCGACGTCCTCTCTATTTCAACGCAATTTCGACATTTTTGTCTATAATTAACTAATTTGTCTACAGTCATCAAACTCTGCTTCTAGGCTCATTTTTCCTCTTCAATCTGAAGCAGCTATTCTTTTTCTGCTATCTTTTTTAGTTCCCGAGTTACACGCGGGACACCCTCTATGAACGGACGACAGTATGAGCCATTAAAGGCTTTCGCTTTAAAGCCGTATCTTAGGCTATTCTTGGGTGTGTTCTTGGACTCGTGAAGTGGCCGGCAGTCGGTGACGCCCGGCGACTTCCAAAGCCCAGCCCACTAGCTGCTTTTGGACAGCTGGGTAGGAGCTGGACACCGCGACGTCCCATCGCTGGAGGTCAGTGAGTTGCCACTCTGATGGCGGCTGGAACTCAGAGCATATGTAGAGTATGTGATGGAAATGAGCTCTTGGGGCTTAAAATATGAGATAACAGCTCTGGGTGCATTAGTGATAAATGGGCAGGGGAGAGAAAGATGCGAGACTGTAGCTGGCGCTACGTCACCTGCAACTAGATTTCGTAACTGTCAATTAGGAAAATTGTCAAAAACTTGTCACAAAGGTGTCAATAAGCCTCGCTCCTATTGGTCTGTCATGGCTGCATTTTTATGGAGGAAAAACGCTAAGGCACCCCTGTGCAGTGCGATGTCAGTGCAAGTTGAAGATCCCAAGGTGGTCGAAATTATTCCGGAGCCCTCCACTACGGCACCTCTTCTTCCTTTCTTCTTTCACTCCCTCCTTTATCCCTTCCCTTATGGCGCGGTTCCGGTGTCCAACGATATATGAGACAGATGCTGCGCCATTTCCTTTCCCCAAAACGAATTATTATTATTATTATTATTATTATTATTATTATTATTATTATTATTATTATTATTATTATTATTATTATTATTATTATTATTATTATTATTAATTTTCCAGACGCAGGTCAGGTGTCCATCCAGAGTGAGGCAGTCACTGTGCCTTTCCTTCTCTCGTAACCTTGTCCTCTAGAAGGGGCGGAGAGCACTGCGATGCTCGAAGGCATACCGCTGAATGACACTTAACGCCCACCAAGGCCTTCGGCGAACTGTCGACACCACTGATGATAAAAACGTCGGTCGTAATCATAATGAGAGCGCACTGGATCGCTTTGACTGCGTGATTTTGAAAAATTGGTCGCGCATTCCTGGAAACACTGCGCATGCGACCGGTACTACAACCCGGGTCCTGAAAGATGTCTGCGGAGAGGCAGCACAGAGATGGCTTGGCTCCAGCGGCAGTAAGCTGGCTCATGATGTATCTCTGTTCGCATTTGTGGTTTGTCCACTATTTAGTGTTATTATGGAGCGATCAAAAACGGATCAAATACTAAAACACTTTACTCTACTTCACTTCTGTCATTGATCGTAAGCGCCGAACCATACAGACTTCAAAAAGTCATCTTCATCGATTTAGAACCAAGCGCTCCTTGCAGTTTGCTCGCAAGGCACGTAGCCTTCACGGTCTTCGTTCAAAATTTTCTGCGCACATAGGTCAACAGCAGAGTAGCTTGATTTCAGACGCTGCGTAGAAAACAATAACACGGCGTGGAGTCTGCTGCTTTCGTGCAAAGCGGCTCGTTTTACCGTTTTACCGCCGCCAGCGCACCGCCGCGGCAGCAGAAGAATAGCGCAACTTATTACGCTTTTTGTTTTTCTTAATATTTTCCACCTTTCAAGCGACCGCCCGGTGGCCGGGGGAGCCAGCGGACGCATCTCACCTCGGCTCCGTGGATTTTCATTCTGGACGGCGGATCTTCGACGTGAAATAGACTGATACCACCCTATAATCGGCCAGCGAAGGTGTTCGGCACCCGTTCCCAACATTTTCCGTGTAATTTTTACCATTTTTTGCCCGAGAAGGACTCTACCGCTCCGAGCCAGGCGCGGAACACTAGGCCTCGCGTTCAACCTAGCCCAACAAGGGCCCCCGCCACTGCTGCCGCCGGTTAGGCCTACGGCCACCGACGCGTCTAGACTCATCTCGCCTCCGTATTCACCTCTGCAATGATGGTTTACGGCGTAGAAGGCGACGAAATCAACCCCGAACACTTCGCTAACGACCCGCGTTCGTCGAGAGCAATCCCAGCCCGCAATGTCTTCCCCAACCAAGCCACTTCGAATGCGGCTCTGAAGCAAGCCTCCCAAGTTCGCCCACCCGCCGACCCGGCCCGGCCATGTCGGCGTCACCCAACTAAGACAAGACTATTCCTCCAATACCTATACGTCATACTTTAAAAACCAAAACTCTCGGCTACTGATTTTAAAGTAATTTTCCGGCCTAGTGGCGGATTGGATCTTAGACAATGTAACGGCGGCGCTCTGCTGCCTATTGTGTGCGCGGCTGTGAAGCTCAACCACCATGACGCCCGGCAGCACCACCGACTCAGAGTTAGTCCGCACAATAACTCATTCACGATCAGCAACCCTGCCGAGGTGCGTGCCAAAATCTACGAGCGACAAGCAATTCCCGGTTTAAGGCTTACGTCGCCGCGCCCGACGATGCCGTACATGGGATTCTCTACAGCGCAATCTGCAACATATTCAACGACCTAGTCGCACTAAACCCTAGACGATCCTATGAGCCAGATACTGCGCCATCTCTCTTCCCCAAAAACCAATTATTAGTATTATTATTCCTGGTGGCTCAATGGAAAAGCCGCTGGGCTACTGATCCGTAGTTCCCGCCTAAAGGAAGGGAAGGGATAAAGGAGGGAGTGAGAGAAGAAAGGAATAAAGGGGTGCCGTAGTGGTGGTGGTGGTGGTAGTGGTTTTATTAAAAATAATAGTAAAAAGGAAGGAAAAGTGTTTTGCTAGCCCCGGCATCTGCCATCGATACTGAAGCACCTGAGCTGGGGCAGCGGAAATAAAGGACAGCAGGCAGAATGAAGAAATGAAATGAAAGAGGTGAGGGGACAGGAAGAGAGGATAGGGGGAGAAGTAATATGTACAACCTATTTATACAATGAGAAAAGTGTCCAGGTTGTGCGCGTTATTAGTTCATTTTAGAGGAATTAAATCACACACGCGCACAGCACTGTGTTGGTTACAACTGGAGTGGGGCGTCCAGTTATTAATAGTTCAAGGTAGAACTCACGGAGCGTTCTGTCACTGCGTGTAACTACCTGACGGAGAACAGACGGGACGTCAAGCCCGTGTGTTCGAGGAATGCACAGAGGCTCACCAAAGTTCGCTCACGAGTGCGCGCACTGCCCTGCGGCCACAATAGCGCCTTGATGGAGTCTGGTAGTATGCCCTGCGCCCTATAGGCCTCGAGCATATCGCGACGAGCATCGGCGAACGCGGCACAGTGAAGGAGCAGGTGTTCTAGTGTTTCCACTGCACCGCATCCGTCACACACATCACTAGTCGCGATTCCGTGACGCACCCGTCGTTCCCCGGGCCACACGCAGCCAACGCGCGCGCGGAGGATCATTGCCCGTTGTGACCGTGTAAGTGCGCGACAGCCGGTGACACTGTCGATGCGCTCACCTCCCGCGATGCGTGGGTCGGGGTGCTGCTTTCGGAGATGGTCGTGGATGGCCGCACGCACGTCCTGCAGCGCAAGGGGCAGATCGCTGGCAGGTAGTTGGTGTGCAGCGGTCGCGAGGTCGTCAGCTTCTTCGTTGCCGGCGATGCCGCAGTGACCGGGCACCCACTGTGCACGCACGGCACAACCTCTCTGCGCGAGGCGCTCGATGCGCTAGCGAATTACCCGCACTAGTGGGTTACCTCGGCCGTTAGATTGCAGGCGGCTGAGGTCGGCGCTGGAGTCGCACAGCAGAGGACTCCTGGGCGGCGGAGGGCCGAGGGTGGGCAGCAGGTCCAGCCCGAGCCGGATCCCCATCAACTCCGCCGTGGTGGAGGAGCCCAGGAAGGGTGCGTGTTGCTGGCTGTGCAGTCGCAGGGCGGGGATGGTGGCCGCCGCAGCAAGGGAGCAGCTGTCGCGGGCCACTGAGCCGTCGGTGTACACGAGGAGATGGTTCTGGAGCTCCTCGTGTATAACGGCTCTGGCCAGCTGCTGCAGAGCACAGAGGGGTGTGCTCCGCTTTCGCGCTATGCCGACGATCTCTCGCTGTACCTCCGAGGCGACAGGCCAGGGCGCGCAGGAGCCGCAGGGAGTTGGGCCTTGGGTCAATTGCTCATACTCGAGCAGCGCCGCACCCATTCGTGAGTGCGGGTGCGAGCACATACGCTGCAGAAGCGAGGCGCCGTCCGGTGCGTGGTGAAGCCGGTCGATGTGATTCAATGCCCTGTGCGCTGCTTGGAGCTCAAGTGGCCACACTCCTGCCTCGGCCAACGTTGCGGCGCACTGCGAGTTTTTTGGCAGGCCTAGGCACACGCGCAGGGACTTGCGGTGCTGAAGCTCGAGTTTCTTCCGGCACGGCTTGCGCACCGTGACGAGCGGCAGCGCATAGAGCACCGCCCCAAAGCTGCGGCATTGTATAGACGCAGCGCGGCTTGCTGGGAGATGCCCTGGCTTCGAGCGGTGAGCTTGTGCACGGCGCCGGTGATCCTCCTCATCTGCAAAGAGGCCTTGGTCGCCGCGGGGCGGAAGGAAAGGCGCCAGTCGATGTCCAGGCCAAGGTACCGCACCGATTTACGCCAAGGAATCGGAGTCCCGTCCAGGGACAGTGGCGCAAGGTGCGTAGTGGAGTACTCCGGATTAATTTTGACAACCTGTGGGTCCTTAACGTGCACTGAAATCGCACAGGCGGAGTGCTTGGCTTGAAGCATTCTGGCACGGGAAGGCCCGATATATTTTACTGCCTCCGGGATCGGCCAAGCGCATAGTAGCGCGCGCCTTTTCTTTCTATCTTTGCTCTCCTATCCTTTAACTCTCCTACTTTCAGCAAGCGGCAGTGAGCGTGGTTCGGCCTGAGCCAGTAGGCAGGCCCGTGCACTTTTCTTTCTACCTATCAGCAACAGCAGCAGCACAGCACACGGGTGCCTTAGCGTTTCGCCTCCATCGAAGCGCAGCCGCCGCGGTCGGGTTCGAACACGGGAACTCCGGATCAGTAGCCGAGTGCCTTAACCACTGAGCCACCGCGAAAAGCCATTTTCGTCTTGAAAATTTAAAAAAAGCGTTTGACGGTGGCTCAGCGGTTAAGGTGCTCGGCTACTGATCCGGAGTTCCCGGGTTCGAACCCAGCCGCTGCGGCTGCGTTTCGATGGAGGCGAAACGCTAAGGCACCCGTGTGCTGTGCTATTTCAGTGCACGTTAAAGATCCCCAGCTGGACGAAATTATTCCGGAGCAACCCACTACTGCGCCTCTTTCTTCCTTTCTTCTTTCACTCCCTCCTTTATCGATCCCTTCCCTTACGGCGCGATTCAGGTGTCCGCCGATATGTGAGACTGATACTACGCCACTTCTTTTGCATAAAACCAATTTAATTTTATTTTTGATGAAAACCCGCCGCGGTGGCTCAGTGGTTAGCGCAATCTGCTAGTGATTCGCCGTACACAGGTTTGAACACGACCGCGGCAGCTTCGTTTCGATGGAAGCAAAACGCTAAGGCGCCCGTGTGCTTTGCGAGGTCAGTGCACGTTAAAGATCCCCAGGTGGTGGAAATTATTCCGGAGTCTTCCACTACGGCACCCCTTTCTTCCTTTGAATGCGCAGATGTCTAGTGACAATATATTTTTCTTCATGCAGTGCCAGCCGCCGCGGTGGCTGAGTGGTTATGGTGGTCGGCTGCTGGCATGAAAGACGCGCGTTCGATCCCGGCCGCGGCGGTCGAATTTCTATGGAGGTGAAATTCTAGAGGCCCCTGTACACTGCGATGTCAGTGCACGTTAAACAGCCCCAGGTGGTCGAAATTGTTCCGGAGTTCTTCACTACGGCGTTCCACATAACCTGAGTTCGTTTCGGACGTTAAACCCTCATAAACCAAACCAAATTTGTCGTTCCATCTATGGCGGCTACCACAGCAATTAACATAAATAGCTCAGGTTCGCCCGAAAGGATAGCGCTGCACATACACACCAACATGTTTTGGGAGAATTATTTCTAGAGAAAAAAATAAATCAGTCTCGAAACTTCACGGACAAAGGTTGTGCTTAGATATTCCTCGCTAACTATTATCCTTAACGGTTCCCAATCGAGGCCTCGGAATACCGCTTGTAAACAGGTGGTGAAGAGCAATGGGGAGATCCTATCTCCTTGTCTGACATCCTTTATTATTGGAATTTTCTTGCTGACTTTATGGAGGACTACGGTAGCTGGGCAGTCGCTATTATCTTCCAGTATTTTGACATAAGACTCTTCTGCACCCTGATTCCGCAATGCCTGCATGACTGCTGAGGTTTCCTCTGAGTCAAACTATTTCTCGTAATCAATGAAGGCAATATATTGTTTCAATCATCTGGGGTATATAACGTGCGTTTGCATATACACGGGGGCGTTTTGCATTGCGCCTCTGTAGAAATTCTGCCGCCACAGTGATGGTGATGATGTGTGACGTACTGCTCCCTTTGCAGCGGGCCAGAAAATGAAATAAAGCGCTAAAAGGAAAAGAAAGGAAGGAAAATGAAACAAAGGGGCACCAGTTCTATTATGTGTTGGCAATGCGATAGCATTCGAAGCTGTCGCTGCCTTTGCCGGAAGTGAGTGGTCGAGCTTGTAAGACCCAGGTGGCTTTTCCGAGCTCTTCCCGTACGCGACGGTTGCCAAGTGGAGGCTTTATAGAGCCGAATCTGGTCTGGAGACATTACTGTCGATCTGGTGACGTCCCTTCGCTCCAGCCAGTGGGATTTCTCCGCTCTTGTGACGTCACTAATACGTCACTTCCTGCAAGGCATTAGAATTTAGCCGCTCTGGTCGGACGACACTGATGACATCACTGCCCGCCAGCCTCCCAGGATTTTTCTGGACGACGCGGCGGCGCCGGGTTTTTGTTTCAGTGCGGATTCCATGCTATCGCTTAAAAAAGGAGCCGGGATTCGATCCTGCCACCTCGTGCTCAGCAGCGGAACGCCGTACCCACTTTGCCACCGCGGCGAAGTGCGTTTCTAAGGCTTCGTAAAGCGTGGCGAGCCGCAACAGACATCTTCCTGTGGCCTCTTCACGTTGCCGCCGTGCGCGGTCGTGCAGTCTGTGCATTTTCCACCCTCCGTCTCGCTGCCGTTGTGCAGTCAAAGTTGTAAGCGGCACCTTGAGCGAGTTAGCGAACCGCTAACGGCACCTCTGGGCGCGCCGCTGCGGTCATTACATGCCAAAGTTGTGCTCTGCGTTGGTCGGGATTGGTTTATATGGTTGCTGCCGACCATGCAGTGTAATCTCATGTCGTAGTCACTTACCAGTATTTTCAATTCTGCCATTTGATTGTGTTCGACGGTGCTGAGACAGCATACAGAACGCGCCTAACGGTGTACAGCCCTCAGTAACTTAAACGCCGTCATTCTAGCACGCTCGGGTGTGTACGCGCGCGCGGGTGTGTGTGTGTGTGTCTGTTTAACGCGGTGATAAAGTGTCACCTCAAGTTT
Source organism: Amblyomma americanum (assembly GCA_030143305.2). Taxonomy (NCBI): domain Eukaryota; kingdom Metazoa; phylum Arthropoda; class Arachnida; order Ixodida; family Ixodidae; genus Amblyomma; species Amblyomma americanum. The sequence goes on from JARKHS020025204.1 coordinate 8,087, forward strand.
CTTTTTCTTTCAGAATCGCAGTAAAGCTAGTGGAGTTTCAACAAAAGTGGCATATTTACCCCTGACGAAGAATTCGCCTTCATTTTCGATGCGACAGGCTACTCTCGCAGCTGAGCGTACTCATCCTTGCCTATGTGCGCCACAATACTTGTATTTTTGAAAAAAAAAGAAAAAGCTGCATTTGGAAGCAGTATGTGCGGTTGCACTTTATAGGCCTGAATCCGTTATTGTGCGGTCAAGTGCGTGACAGTAGCAAAAGTGAAGAGAGAAATAAAGTTATTTTATTTTTCTGATTTCACAACGCTTGCAGTGGTCAAGAATGAGTTATCTTAGTCAATTAGAGCACATGCTATAAAGAACAAACACGCTCCGGCTCGTCTGAGATGGCTGCCTTGTTATTACATTGTTATTTTTATACAATGAACGCCATTTTTATAGCACGGTGTTATTAAGAATACATTAGTATTTGGTTATCTGAGAGCAGGAGGTATTCTGTGGCCGGAATTGGCAACAGTTGGGGATAAGAGTCAATGAAGAATAGCTACGTAATCTGCGATTCGCTGGTGACATTGCCTTGCTAAGTTACTCAGGAGACCAACTGCAAACCATGATCAATGAGTTAGGCAGGCAGAGCGGTACTATGGGTCTAAAATTAACATGCAGAAAACCAAAGTAATATTCAACAGTCTCGCAAGGGAACAGCAGTTCACAGTTGGTAAAGAGTTGCTGGAAATGGTAACGAATACATTTACTTAGAGCAGGTAGCGACCGCTGATCCGGATCATGAGAAGGAAATAACTACAAGAATAAGAATGAGGTGGAGCGCATATCGTAGTTTACCAATATTCCGCAATGGAAAAGTATACAACAGCTGTATCTTATCGGTACTCACCTATGGAACAGAAACGTGCAGGATAACGAAAAGGGTTCAGCTTAAGTTAATGACAACGCAGCGAGCTATGCAAAGAAAAATGATAGGTGTAACGTTAAGAGACCGGAAGCCGGCAAAGTAGGTGAGAGAACAAACGAATCAAGAGGAAGAAATGGGCCTTGGCAGGGTATGTAATGCGAAGGCAAGATAACCGCTGGTTCTTAAGGGTAACGGAGTGGATTCCAAGAGATGGAAAGCGTAGCGGGGTGCGGCAGAAAGTTGAATTGGCGGTTGAAATTGTGAAGTTTGAGGGGAAAGGTTGGCCGCAGCTGGCACAAGAAACTGTTAATTGCATTTGTCCTGCAGTGGACGGGGTCAGGCTGATGATGATGATGATGATGATTTGTGAGCTCTGTTATTAGGAAGCCTGAATTTGATATCCAGCTCGCACAATCATTTACTGAGAAGCTTGGTCAACTTACATGCAGGAGATAGATGGGTTATTTTACTGAATTTTTATGATGCCCTGTTCGCCGTTGGTTTCAATGTGACGACGTGATTGGCAGTACATTTGCTCATGCCATGCGGATTTTTTTTGCCACAGGCTAAACGAAGCCTAATTAAAATCAAGCGTTTTTTTTCTTTTGGTACACACATTTAAAAAAAATTGCGTACTCATAGCACTCACCGGTAGAGGCTGAAACAGTCGATATACATCTTGCAGAGAACGTTTTGCAGCCCAAATCGATACAATATTGTGTCCTCATCCACTTTTCTTAATCGCACCCAACACTTTCGTTTCCACTAAAATACGACACCTTTATGGTTTCGTCTTAGTTAAACTGCGACAATATATGTGCAGTTATGGCTGCGGTCACCTAGGTAAGCAAAAAACAAAAAAATATGGAAAGTCAGCGACGCCATTATATCGCGATCACGGTCTAATTGCAACACTCTTTCATTTAGGAGCAAACAGAAACACGTAGTTTTCGTGTTGGTTCAAATATGCATCTCGCGCTGAAGCGATTAAGTTTACAGGAATTCCTTTTCGAGATAGCTCGTCTGGCGCTGCCGAAAAACTAGCGAAAATTTTTCGAATGTCTCTAATTGGGGGCCGATATTCAGCGTCAAAAAGAAAGAATATAACATTGGCTCGTTTCGGAACTAATGATTACTAATTACAAAAAGCTCAGGACAATCGAAAACTTGCGATAATAAACACCTGAAGAGGGCACTTGTGGATTCGAGTAGCGTGGCTTCCGCAAAAGCGACTCTCTGTAAAAACACACGCAGCTGGCACGTCTTGCGAAGTACTCGCTCACGTTGGATAGCTTGCACGAGGCGGCAGCGCTCATAATTCTCGCGGTCCAGCCACGTGTGCGTCATCATTACTGGGGAAATCTCGGTTGCGTAAATAAGCGATCTTTGTTGGAACGTCCGCCAGCGGTCGATTGGGTCAACACAAGCAGCATCACTGCATGGTGTCCTATATTTTGGGCTACCGCGCGTGGCCCGCAGCTTCAAGTCCGGTCGGGGCACGTTGCTGACCACAAGGGGCGCCGTCACTATACGCACCTTCCGGTGTGGAATCTTTTTCGGTAAACGTAATACGCTGCGATGTGTTTCTAGGTCTCTTCCGTCGGCCAAAGCTCTTTCGGGCTGAGTAACGGTTGTTGTTTGATTTCCTAGGGCTTCAAAAAAAAAAGGCCGTAGAATACGCAGAGTTGGCTCTGCGCTAAGTAAATAAGACGTCGAGTTAGAGCGTTCACGTTTTGTTCTCTCTTTTAAACTGCAGTGAATGGAGTTAGCGTCGATGACGTATCACATTCTTCAAAGCCCTTATAAGTCACGCGTGACGTGCGAGATGTACTACATGATTCGTTTAAGACACTGTTTAGGCCACCAAGAAGTATTCTCGATTTTCTTTATTGTGTTGAGTAGAAAGTCGCTGTAGGCTGCATTGCAGCGGTTCCTGCTAAAACCTTGCCGGTCACGATTCTTTATTCGGCACGCAAAGCTGACGCAACGAAGGCGAAAGAACGTTCCATCAGCACACGGCCATATTGCCTGTCTTTCGTTTTCTCTCGTACAACTGCGCATCACGCCTACCAATAGTTTCGGTATAGACCCCGGGCTTCCATCGAAGACTGCCATCGTGGCCTGTATTATTTAACGCGATTGGAAAAATAAAAATTTGCTTATTGAAATGGCCACTGCGAACGCACTATTACGGGGAACACTGACGATTTCACAGATGGCATCTCGAAAAACGTCTCGCAGGTTTTCGCAGCAGAGCAACATTGTTCATGCATGATATCATATGAAAATACTTTCCGAATGCTGGATTTGATCCATATCAGTTGCTCCAGGCTCCACGTCGAGGACTGACGAGGGGGGTTCCATGGCGGTCTTTAGCTGTGACCCACGCCTCAGAGCAAGCGTTGCGCCGCACGTCGAGAGCGCCGAAACACGTGAAAAGCGGGGTGCAGAAGACGGAGTTAAGGGGAGCAGCGTGTTCGAAGTTCTCCGCGAGTAACACTTTAAAAAAAAAAAATAATAATAATAATAATAATAATAATAATAATAATAATAATAATAATAATAATAATAATAATAATAATAATAATAATAATAATAATAATAATAATAATAATAATAATAATAATAATAATAATAATAATAATAATAACTGTTATGAAGAAAGCAAGGGCGCAGTAAATTTCTCACTTCCGGCGGATACACCCCCACCGCGTCATGCGGTAAGGGATGAAGTTATGGATTTAAAGGGCAATTGCGTGGGCTTTAGAAATCGACGAGCTTAAATAGGTCCAATGTGTGAAACTTGCAGATAAAGCATACAAAGTCTTTTTTGCGCTAGGATTCATCGACTAAAATCTGCAATGATCTTCAAGCTTCTCCGCAGCACACAGCGTCAATTGGGCGGTGCATGGTGACGTCATCGAAGATACCGGTGCATTTTCTACGCGGAAACGATTGCTTTGAAGTAAAAAAAAAACAACGCCACTGAAGGCAAAGCCCTCCGAGAGTTGTTTTTGACAGCATCGAACGATGGACAGTAAGGGTGTGGTTGACGGCAGCGGTAATTTGAATTCTTACTTCTCTGTGACGTCACAACGACCGTGCCCGCACTTCTCCGATGCTTCGAGGAGAAGCCTAAAATTCAATCGTCGATTACGTAACTATTTTGAATACTAGAGAAAAACACACAGCATGCTTGACATACAGCCTACATAGATTTGAATCCTCGAATATCGCAGAGTTCTCAAAAAGTGGAGCAGTTGCCCTTTAATACAGGGAAAGTCGCGGCAGTGGAGTGCCAAGGATTAGATTCCATCACATCATCATCAGCCTGACTACGACCACTGCAGGGCAATGGCCTCTCCCATGTCTCTCCAATTAACCCTGTTCTTTGCCAGCTGTGATGGTTTGTGGTTTATGGGGGTTTAGCGTCCCATAGCGACTCAGGCTATGAGAGACGCCGTAGTGAAGGGCTCCGGAAATTTCGACCACCTGGGGTTCTCTAACGTGCACTGACATCGCACAGCACACGGGCCTCTAGAATTTCTCCTCCATCGAAATTCGACCGCCGCGGCCGGGATCGAACCCGCGTCTTTCGGGCCAGCAGCCGAGCGCCATAGCCACTCAGCCACCGCGGCGCCGTTCTTTGCCAGCTTTGACCACAGGATCCCCGCGAAGTTCTTAATCTCATCCGACCACCTAACTTTCTGCCGCTGCCTGCTACGCTTGCCTTCTCTTGGAATCCAATCCGTTACCCTTAAGAACCAGCGGTTATATGGCCTTCACATAACATGCTCTGCCCAAGCCCAATTCTTCCTCTTGTTTTCGACTAGGATGTCATATCCCGCGTTTGTTCCCTCACCCACTCTGCCCGCTTCCGGTCTCTTAACGTTACACCTATCATTTTCTTTCCATAGCTCGCTGCGCTGTCCTCAACTTGAGCTGAACCCTTTTCGTTAGCCTCCATGTTCTTGCCCCGTAGCTAAGTAGCGGTAAGATACAGCTGTTGTATACTTTTCTCCTTAGGGATATTGGTAAACTGGCATTCATGACTTCGGAGAACCAGCCAAATGCGCTCCACCCCATTCTTATAGTTATCTCCCTCTCATGGTCCGGATCAGCGTTCACACCCTGCCATAAGTAGACGTATTCCCTTACCAGTTCTAGTACCTCGCTACCAATCGTGAACTGCTGGTGTCTTGCTAGACTGTTGAACATTACTTTGGTTTTTGCATGTTAATTTTTAGACCCGCCGTTCTAGTCTGCGTGTCTAACTTATTGATCATGCTGTGCAGTTCGTCTCCTGAGTGTCTCACCCAGGCAATGTCACCAGCGGATCGCAGATTACAACCTTTGTCCGTAAAGTTGCAGAGACTGAGCTCCATTAAAAAAATGCGTTTAACATTGAATCACTTGTGCAGCACCCCTTCGAAATAGTCTCCCTTGCAGTCTATACAGAACTTCTAACGCTTTTCGAGGTCTTGGAAACAGTTGGAAAACGCTTCTTTTGGCAGGGCTGTCAGCTCTTTTGTCGTGGCGTCTTGAATGGCCTCCACGCTCCCCATTCAGCGACCTTTTAGGGCTCTCTTCACTCGAGGAAACAGGAAAAAATCGCATGGCGAGAGGTCAGGCGAGTATCGCAGATGGGGAAGTACAGTAATGCTGTGCTTGGCGAGAAATTTTTTCACGCTGAAAGCAGTGTGCGGCCTTGCGTTATCTTGGAGAAGGCTCCATTTTCCAGATGCCCACAAGTCAGGGCGACGGCGTCGCAGTGCATCATGCATATGATGGAGCAGGCGGATATAAAGCTCCTGATTCACCGCCTGCCCTTGTGGGACGAACTCGTGGTGTATGACACCTCTGGTATCGAAAAAAACTATCAGCATCGTCTTTGTTTTTGTCTTCTTTTGTTGAAAGCATCTGATAGCATGCGGACTGTAATGGTGCAGTCTTGCTATACGATTTCCCTGATCCGAGCCACGTTGTTTTCGTTCCGTGAGTTTGAAGGGCGCCCTTGCCTTGTGTCGTCTTCCACCAACGGCTTCCCCGAAACGAACCTCTTGTGCCACTCGAAAACTGGCGCCCGCCATTATGTCTCGTTGCCGTAGGCGTCAAGAAGGAGCTCATACGTCTGTGTGGCTGTCTTGCAAAGCTTCGCACAGAATTTTATGTTTACACGCTGCTCGAGGTAGACGTCCATCTCTCCACATTCACTCAGAGTAGCCTGGCAGAGAAGTGCGCCTGTCAGTGCTTACCTCTCACCCTTTTAATCTAGAACCCGCTGCGTGATGGCTCAGCGGCTTTCACTTGGTGGAGGTGCCGCGATCCTCCCCACCAACATGCTGCAGGCGAGTTCTGCAGTAGTTTTACAATCAGAACCTGTCGCGAACTAAGCGTTCTTCAGCCGCGGGTGACGAATAGTTGCATCTGTTTACTACCTTGCAGAGTTCTCATAACTACTTCTCAATATTTCGCTTACCGATACGCCAATTGCATAAAGATTTTCAAGAAATCAAGACTTCAAAACGAGAAAGTTTGCGCAGAAGCTGCTTAGATTCTCTGCAGGCAGCAATAACTTTGCTTTCTGGTCTCAACGCTTCAGAGCTAGCTGTTCGGGATGATTCGACTTATTGGTTGTCGCCAAAAAAGTTGCCACAGATGACTGCCCCCGCCACCCCCCTCTAATACCCCCCCCCACACACACACACACACACGCACACACACACCGCACACACACACACACACACACACACACACACACACACACACACACACACACACACACACACACACACACACACACACACACACACACACACACACACACACACACACACACACACACACACACACACACACACACACCGCGCGCGCGCGCGCGCGCGCACATGATGACGCAAGCTTAGGTTAATGAAACATAAAGGCGCGGTAACTGTGTGAGTGAGCGCAAAATTATATAATTGTTTTTGGGGAAAGGAAATGGCACATTATCTGTCTCATATATCGTTGGACCCTGAACCGCGCCGTAATGGAAGGGATAAAGGAGGGAGTGAAAGAAGAAAGGAAGAAGAGGTGCCGTAGTGGAGGGCTCCGGAATAATTTCGACCACCTGGGGATCTTTGACGTGTACTGACATCGCACAGCACACGGGCGCCTTAGCGTTTTTCCTCCATAAAAACGCAGCCGCAGCGGTCGGGTTCGAACCCGGGAACTCCGGATCAGTAGTCGAGCGCCCTAACCACTGAGCCACCGCGGCGGGTCTAACGCGCCTAAATTTGCATTTTGATGAAAGGAAAGGTGAAGCAACTGTCTCATTTCTTGGTGGACCCTGAAGAGCCCCATGAAAAATATTTGTTTTCAGGAAAGAAAATGACGCAGTAACTGTTTCACATATCTTGGTGGACACTCGAACCGCGCCGTAAGGGAGGGGATAAAGGAGGGAGTGAAACAAGAATTGAAGAAAGCGGTGCCGTAGGTGAGTTCAGGTGTCCAACGATATATGAGACAGACACTGCGCCAATTCCTTTCCCCAATAAACCAATTATTATTATTATTATTAATATTATTATTATTATCACTTGTGGCACTCTCGTTGAAGTCTTGAAAAAATAAAAATGGCCTGGCTTAGCTTATGGTTAAGCCTAGGATGCGAAGTATACGTCGCTTGGCAAGCCGTACTTCTCGTTCTTCTCCCGTTTCCGTGGCTCTTTGTAACTTGCGCTTTGCGGTCTGGCGAGCCGCCTTCTCCCTGGCCGACATCTCGCTGCTCAACTGACTCAACGAGTGCGTCGCCTTTTATACAATTGCGTGACGTCAGTATCTCCTAGCGGTAGGAGCGGGAGTTAGGCCGCCGGCGGAGGCTGCGCGTCCGCAAGCGAGCGCACGAGTTGAGCCCCAGCTTTCACAGCTGTTGTGACGTCATATCACGTGGTGCGCCGATGTAGGTCAAGTGGTAGCTACGCGGCCGCGCGCGGCGCAGCAAGGAAGAGCTCGTTTGTGCGGCTAGTATGCTTCGCATAAAATACTAACCTGGCTGAGGTGAGTTGAGTGACAGCCACTTGTTTCACTCGACGCAGCCTCGTTAACGCTGTTGTCAATCAATTCTCCTCAAGCATGCTCTCGATGAAGTTTGAACATATGCTAGTCAGTCCAAGCAGGCGGGATACTACTGCAGAAATCGCCTGCAGCATGTCGGTAGTGAAAATCGCGGCACCTCCACCAAGTGAAAGCCGCTTAGCCACCAAGCAGCGGGTGCTTGATTAAGAACATGAGGTAGGCACTGAAAGGCGCACGTCTCTCTTTGGAAGAAGTTTATTTTGACGATTGCAAGAAGGAGACCAGGGACCGTATTAGAGAACGATCACAAACCCCGTCAAAAGTTATTGACAGTGACGTCAAAATGACGAAACGATGAGACGTCGCCGCTTGACACGAGGGCGGCGCCCCGAGAGCATTTATTTGCACGGCGAGGGACCATCGTTAATATTTGTAAAATGACTTAATACGCAGCGATCAAAATAACTGATATTTTTTTGCCAAGACATTGTATTTAAAGTTGGATGGTAGTGGGGGTAAATATTAATAAAAAATGACGAGACACTTTGACAACTAAAGTGTTGAGAGGCGAAAGCTTTTGCTTGGCATGCTGCTATTGCGAATGATTGCGAGTGACTGGTTACTGTGTGCGAGTGCTGGATTGCGATTGAAGTACGCGACAACTGTTTCTGAGTGTGCTAATTCTTTATTGAAACGCATGTGTTGGTGAGGCGCTGCAGGCATCTACTCTTTGGTGACTTCTGTGGTGTACATTGCTTCGATGTCGTCTTCTGGGAAGGTGTCTGCCTGGCGTTCATTGCCGGTGAAGGTCTTATGCTTGAATCGGTCGACGCCTAGGACTGCTGCTTTGTGATCGTTGAAGAGTAGTGATATTTAGGCGAGAACGTTTACGCTGCCGTATGTTCTGAAGACTAGGTTGAGGCAGCTGCCATGCTTGGCCCTTGCCTTGCTTGGCGCGGTGACTAACTTAAGTGCAAGTGAGTCCTGCATTGCTTACAGGAAGTCTTGGGTCTTTGCTTTTTTTGTCTCCGACACTCAATCACACACACCGCAGCACCTGTCAGTCAATGCTAGATTTACAGAAAGTTCCACTGCTTGTCACACGTCATACCGTTCACGTGGCTATATCGATACCCAAATTATACATCTTTAGGGGGTCTTAAGTGTTAATTACGCCTAATTACACATTGTCCATCTAATTTGACACCAATGCGACATTTTTCCGACCGTTATGTGAAAATTTTCACTATGCCGTGACGACTTCTGGTGGATGTGACTTCACACCGTTCCCGTGGCTATATCGACGTCCGCGCTATTTCGACGCAATTTCGACATTTTTGTCTATAATTATTTAACTAATTTGTCTACAGTCATCAAACTCTGCTTCTAGGGTCATGTTTTCCTCTTCAATCTGAAGCAGCTATTCTTTTTCTGCTATCTTTTATAGTTCCCGAGTTACACGCGGGACACCCTCTACGGACGGACGACAGTATGAGCCATTAAAGGCTTTCGCTTTAAAGCCGTATCTTAGGCTATTCTTGGGTTGGTTCTTGATGTCGTGAAGTGGCCGGCAGTCGGTGACGCCCGGCGACTTCCAAAGCCCAGCACACCAGCTGCTTTTGGACAGCTGGGTAGGAGCTGGACACCGTGACCTCCCATCGCTGGAGGTCAGTGAGTTGCCACTCTGATGGCGGCTGGAACTCAGAGCATATGTAGAGTTTGTGATGGAAATCAGCTCTTGGGGCTGAACATATGAGATAACAGCTCTGGGTGCATTAGTGATAAATGGGCGGGGGAGAGAAAGGTGCGAGACTGTAGCTGGTGCTACGTCACCTGGGGCTAGATTTCGTAACTGTCAATTAGGAAAATTGTCAAAAACTTGTCACAAAGGTGTCAATAAGCCTCGCTCCTATTGGTCGGTCGTGGCTGCGTTTTTGTGGAGGAAAAACGCTAAGGCACCCGTGTGCAGTTCGATGTCAGTGCACGTTAAAGATCCCCAGGTGGTCGAAATTATTCCGGAGCCCTCCACTACGGCACCTCTTCTTCCTTTCTTCTTTCACTCCCTCCTTTATCCCTTCCCTTACGGCGCGGTTCAGGTGTCCAACGATATATGAGACAGATGCTGCGCCATTTCCTTTCCCCAAAACGAATTATTATTATTATTATTATCATTAATTTTCCAGACGCAGGTCAGGTGTCCATCCATAGTGAGGCAGTTACTGTGCCTTTCCTTCTCTCGTAATCTCGTCCTCTAGAAGGGGCGGAGAGCACTGCGATGCGCAATGGCATACCGCTGAATGACACTTAACGCCCACCAAGGCCTTCGGCGAACTGTCGACACAACTGATGATAAAAACCTCGGTTGTCATCTTAATGAAAGCGCACTGGTTCGCTTTGACTGCATGATTTTGAAAAATTGGTCGCGCATTCCTGGAAACACTGCGCATGCGACCGGTACTACAACCCGGGTCCTGAAAGGTGTCTACGGAGAGGCAGTACACCGGTGGCTTGGCTCCAGCGGCAGTAAGGGTGCTCTCCATTGTGTGTACGTTGGCATTTGTGGTTTGGCCACTATTTAGTGTTATTACGGAGCGATCGAAAACGGATCAAACACTAAAACACTTTACCCTACTTCACTTCTGTCATCGATCGTAAGCGCCGAACCATACAGACTTCAAGAAGTCATCTTCATCGATTTCGAACCAAGCGCTCCTTGCATTTTGCTCGGAAGGCACGTAGCCTTCACGGTCTTCGTACAAAATTTTCTGCGCAATAGGTCAACAGTAGAGTAGCTTGATTTCAGACGCTGCGTAGAAAACAATAACACGGCGTGGAATCGGCTGCTTTCGTGCAAAGCGGCTTGTTGACGTTTTACCGCCGCCAGCGCACCGCCGCGGCAGCAAAAGAATAGCGCAACTTCTTACGCTTTTTGTTTTTCTTAATATTTTCCAACTTTCAAGGGACCGCCCGGTGGCCGGGGGAGCCAGCGGACGCATCACACCTCAGCTCCGTGGATTTTCATTCTGGACGGCGGATCTTCGACGTGAAATGGACTGATACCACCCTATAATCGGCCAGCGAAGATGTTCGGCACCCGTTCCCAACATTTTCCGTGTAATTTTGACCATTTTTTGCCCGAGAAGGACTCTACCGCTCCGAGCCAGGTGCGGAACACTAGGCCTCGCGTTCAACCTAGCCCAACAAGGGCCCCCGCCGCTGCTGCCGCTGGTTAGGCCTACGGCCACCGGCGCGTCTAGACTCACCTCGCCTCCGTATTCACCTCAGCAATGATGGTTTACGGCGTAGAAGGCGACGAAATCAATCCCGAACACTTCGCTAACGACCCGCGTTCGTCGAGAGCAATCCCAGCCCCAACCAAGCCACTTCGAATCCGGCTCTGAAGCAAGCCTCCCAAGTTCGCCCTCCCGCCGGCCCGGCCCGGCCATGTCGGCGTCACCCAACTAAGGCAAGACTATTCCTCCAAAACCTATACGTCATACTCCAGAACCAAAACTCTCGGCTACTGATTTTAGAGTAATTTTCCGGCCTAGTGGCGGATTGGATCTTAGACAATGTAACGGCGGCGCTCTGCTGCCTATTGTGTGCGCTGCTGTGAAGCTCAACCACCATGACGCCCGGCAGCACCACCGGCTCAGAGTTAGCCCACACAATAACTCATTCACGATCAGCACCCCTGCCGAGGTGCGTGCCAAAATCTACGAGCGACAAGGAATTCCCGGGTTAAGGCTTGCATCGCCGCGCCCGACGATGCCGTACATGGAATTCTCTACAGCGCAATCTGCAACATATTCAACGACCTAGTCGCACTAAACCCTAGACGATCCTATGAGCCAGATACTGCGCCATATCCCTTCCAAAAAAACCAATTATTATTATTATTGTTGTTCGTGGTGGCTGAATGGTTAAGGCGCTGGGCTACTGATCCGGAGTTCCCGCCTAAAGGAAGGGAAGGGATAAAGGAGGGAGTGAGAGAAGAAAGGAATAAAGTGGTGCCGTAGTGGAGTACTCCGGATTAATTTTGACAACCTGTGGGTCCTTAACGTGCACTGAAATCGCACAGGCGGAGTGCTTGGCTTGAAGCACTCTGGCACGGGAAGGCCCGATATTGCACTGCCTCCGGGATCGGCCAAGCGCATATAGCGCGGGCCTTTTCTTTCTATCTTTGCTCTCCTATCCTTTAACTCTCCTACTTTCAGCACGTGGCAGCGAGCGTGGTTCGGTCTGAGCCAGTAGGCAGGCCCGTGCACTTTTCTTTCTATCAGCAACAGCAGCAGCACAGCGCACGGGTTCCTTAGCGTTTCGCCTCCATCGAAACGCAGCCGCCGCGGTCGGGTTCGAACCCGGGAGCTCCGGATCAGTAGCCGAGCGCCTTAACCACTGAGCCACCGCGAAAAGCCATTTTCGTCTCGAAAATTGAAAAAAGCTTTCGACAGTGGCTCAGCGGTTAAGGTGCTCGGCTACTGATCCGGAGTTCCCGGGTTCGAACCCAACCGCGGCGGCTGCGTTTCGATGGAGGCGAATCGCTAAGGCACCCGTGTGCTGTGCGATTTCAGTGCACGTTAAAGATCCCCAGCTGGTCGAAATTATTCCGGAGCAATCCACTACTGCGCCTCTTTCTTCCTTTCTTCTTTCACTCCCTCCTTCATCCCTTCCCTTACGGCGGGATTCAGGTGTCCGCCGATATGTGAGACAGATACTACGCCACTTCTTTTGCATAAGACCAATTTAATTTTGTTTTTGAGGAAAACCCGCCGCGGTGGCTCAGTGGTTAGCGGAATCTGCTAGTGATTCGCAGTACGCGGGTTCGAACACGACCGCGGCAGCTGCGTTTCGATGGAAGCAAAACGCTAAGGCGCCCGTGTGCTGTGCGAGGTCAGTGCACGTTAAAGATCCCGAGGTGGTGGAAATTATTCCGGAGTCCTCCACTACGGCACCCCTTTCTTCCTTTGAATGCGCAGATGTCTAGTGACAGTATATTTTTCTTCATGTAGTGCCAGCCGCCGCGGTGGCTGAGTGGTTATGGTGCTCGGCTGCTGGCATGAAAGACGCGGGTTCGATCCCGGCCGCGGCGGTCGAATTTCGATGGAGGTGAAATTCTAGAGGCCCCTGTACACTGCGATTTCAGTGCACGTTAAAGATCCCCAGGTGGTCGAAATTGTTCCGGAGCCCTTCACTACGGCGTCCCACATAATTTGAGTTCGTTTCGGACGTTAAACCCTCATAAACCAAACCAAACTTGTAGTTCCATCTATGGCGGCTGCCACAGCAATTAACATAAATAGCTCAGGTTCGCCCGAAAGGATAGCGCTGCACATACACACCAACATTCTTTGGGATAATTATTTCTAGAGAAAAAAATAAATCAGTCTCGAAACTTCACGGACAAAGGTTGTGCTTAGATATTCCTCGCTAACTCTTATCCCCAACTGTTCCCAATCCAGGCCTCGGAATACCGCTTGCAAACAGGTGGTGAAGAGCAATGGGGAGATCCTGACTCCTTGTCTGACATCCTTTATTATTGGAATTTTCTTGCTGACTTTATGGAGGACTACGGTAGCTGTGCAGTCGCTATTATCTTCCAGTATTTTGACATAAGACTCTTCTGCACCCTGATTCCGCAATGCCTGCATGACTGCTGAGGTTTCCTCTGAGTCAAACTATTTCTCGTAATCAATGAAGGCAATATATCGTTTCAATCATCTGGGGTATATAACGTGCGTTTGCATATACACGGGGGCGTTTTGCATTTCGCCTCTGTAGAAATTCTGCCGCCACAGTGATGGTGATGATGTGTGACGTACTGCTCCCTTTGCAGCGGGCCAGAAAATGAAATAAAGCGCTAAAAGGAAAGAAAGAAAGGAAGGAAAATGAAACAAAGGGGCACCAGTTCTATTATGTGTTGGCAATGCGATAGCATTCGAAGCTGTCGCTGCCTTTGCCGGAACTGAGTGGTCGAGCTTGTAAGACCCAGGTGGCTTTTCCGAGCTCTTCCCGTACGCGACGGTTGCCAAATGGAGGCTTTATAGAGCCGAATCTGGTCTGGCGACATTACTGTCGGTCTGGTGACGTCCCTTCGCTCCAGCCAGTGGGATTTCTTCGTTCTTGTGACGTCACTAATACGTCACTTCCTGCAAGGCATTAGAATTTCGCCGCTCTGGTCGGACGACACTGACGACATCACTGCCCGCCAGCCTCCCAGGATTTTTCTGGACGACGCGGCGGCGCCGGGTTTTTGTTTCAGTGCGGATTCCATGCTATCGCTTAAAAATAGGAGCCGGGATTCGATCCTGCCACCTCGTGCTCAGCAGCGGAACGCCGTACCCACTTTGCCACCGCGCCAAAGTGCGTTTCTAGGGCTTCGTAAAGCTTGGCGAGCCGCAACAGACATCTTCCTGTGGCCTCTTCACGTTGCCGCCATGCGCGGTCGTGCAGTCTGTGCATTTTCCACCCTCTGTCTCGCTGCCGTCGTGCAGTCAAAGTTGTAAGCAGCACCTTGAGCGAGTTAGCGAACCGCTAACGACACCTCTGGGCGCGCCGCTGCGGTCATTACATGCCAAAGTAGTGCTCTGCGTTGGTCGGGATTGGTTTATATGGTTGCAGCCGACCATGCATGTGAGTGTAACTTTCATGTTGTAGTCACTTACCAGCATTTCCAATTCTGCCATTTGATTTTGTTCGACGGTGCTGAGACAGCATACAGAACGCGCCTAACGGTGTACAGGCCTCAATAACTTAAACGCCGTAATTCTAGCACGCTCGGGTGCGTACGCGCGCGCGGTTGTGTGTGTGTGCGTACTCATCCTTGCCTATCTGCGCCACAATACGTGTCATTTTGAAAAAAAGAAAAAGCTGCAGTTGGAAGCAGTGTGTGGGGTAGCACTTTATAGGCCTGAATCCGTTATTGTGCGGTCAAGTGCGTGACAGTAGCAAAAGTGAAGAGAGAAATAAAGTTCTTTTAGTTTTCTGATTTCACAACGCTTGCAGTGGTCAAGAATGAGTTATCTTTGTCAATTAGAGCACATGCTATAAAGAACAAACACGCTCCGGCTCGTCTGAGATGGCTGCCTTGTTATTACATTGTTATTTTTATACAATGAACGCCATTTTTATAGCACGGTGTTATTAAGAATACATTAGTATTTGGTTATCTGAGAGCAGGAGGTATTCTGTGGCCGGAATTGGCAACAGTTGGGGATAAGAGTCAATGAAGAATAGCTACGTAATCTGCGATTCGCTGGTGACATTGCCTTGCTAAGTTACTCAGGAGACCAACTGCAAACCATGATCAATGAGTTAGGCAGGCAGAGCGGTACTATGGGTCTAAAATTAACATGCAGAAAACCAAAGTAATATTCAACAGTCTCGCAAGGGAACAGCAGTTCACAGTTGGTAAAGAGTTGCTGGAAATGGTAACGAATACATTTACTTAGAGCAGGTAGCGACCGCTGATCCGGATCATGAGAAGGAAATAACTACAAGAATAAGAATGAGGTGGAGCGCATATCGTAGTTTACCAATATTCCGCAATGGAAAAGTATACAACAGCTGTATCTTATCGGTACTCACCTATGGAACAGAAACGTGCAGGATAACGAAAAGGGTTCAGCTTAAGTTAATGACAACGCAGCGAGCTATGCAAAGAAAAATGATAGGTGTAACGTTAAGAGACCGGAAGCCGGCAAAGTAGGTGAGAGAACAAACGAATCAAGAGGAAGAAATGGGCCTTGGCAGGGTATGTAATGCGAAGGCAAGATAACCGCTGGTTCTTAAGGGTAACGGAGTGGATTCCAAGAGATGGAAAGCGTAGCAGGGTGCGGCAGAAAGTTGAATTGGCGGTTGAAATTGTGAAGTTTGAGGGGAAAGGTTGGCCGCAGCTGGCACAAGAAACTGTTAATTGCATTTGTCCTGCAGTGGACGGGGTCAGGCTGATGATGATGATGATGATGATTTGTGAGCTCTGTTATTAGGAAGCCTGAATTTGATATCCAGCTCGCACAATCATTTACTGAGAAGCTTGGTCAACTTACATGCAGGAGATAGATGGGTTATTTTACTGAATTTTTATGATGCCCTGTTCGCCGTTGGTTTCAATGTGACGACGTGATTGGCAGTACATTTGCTCATGCCATGCGGATTTTTTTTGCCACAGGCTAAACGAAGCCTAATTAAAATCAAGCGTTTTTTTTCTTTTGGTACACACATTTAAAAAAAAATTGCGTACTCATAGCACTCACCGGTAGAGGCTGAAACAGTCGATATACATCTTGCAGAGAACGTTTTGCAGCCCAAATCGATACAATATTGTGTCCTCATCCACTTTTCTTAATCGCACCCAACACTTTCGTTTCCACTAAAATACGACACTTTATGGTTTCGTCTTAGTTAAACTGCGACAATATATGTGCAGTTATGGCTGCGGTCACCTAGCTAAGCAAAAAACAAAAAAATATGGAAAGTCAGCGACGCCATTATATCGCGATCACGGTCTAATTGCAACACTCTTTCATTTAGGAGCAAACAGAAACACGTAGTTTTCGTGTTGGTTCAAATATGCATCTCGCGCTGAAGCGATTAAGTTTACAGGAATTCCTTTTCGAGATAGCTCGTCTGGCGCTGCCGAAAAACTAGCGAAAATTTTTCGAATGTCTCTAATTGGGGGCCGATATTCAGCGTCAAAAAGAAAGAATATAACATTGGCTCGTTTCGGAACTAATGATTACTAATTACAAAAAGCTCAGGACAATCGAAAACTTGCGATAATAAACACCTGAAGAGGGCACTTGTGGATTCGAGTAGCGTGGCTTCCGCAAAAGCGACTCTCTGTAAAAACACACGCAGCTGGCACGTCTTGCGAAGTACTCGCTCACGTTGGATAGCTTGCACGAGGCGGCAGCGCTCATAATTCTCGCGGTCCAGCCACGTGTGCGTCATCATTACTGGGGAAATCTCGGTTGCGTAAATAAGCGATCTTTGTTGGAACGTCCGCCAGCGGTCGATTGGGTCAACACAAGCAGCATCACTGCATGGTGTCCTATATTTTGGGCTACCGTGCGTGGCCCGCAGCTTCAAGTCCGGTCGGGGCACGTTGCTGACCACAAGGGGCGCCGTCACTATACGCACCTTCCGGTGTGGAATCTTTTTCGGTAAACGTAATACGCTGCGATGTGTTTCTAGGTCTCTTCCGTCGGCCAAAGCTCTTTCGGGCTGAGTAACGGTTGTTGTTTGATTTCCTAGGGCTTCAAAAAAAAAAAGGCCGTAGAATACGCAGAGTTGGCTCTGCGCTAAGTAAATAAGACGTCGAGTTAGAGCGTTCACGTTTTGTTCTCTCTTTTAAACTGCAGTGAATGGAGTTAGCGTCGATGACGTATCACATTCTTCAAAGCCCTTATAAGTCACGCGTGACGTGCGAGATGTACTACATGATTCGTTTAAGACACTGTTTAGGCCACCAAGAAGTATTCTCGATTTTCTTTATTGTGTTGAGTAGAAAGTCGCTGTAGGCTGCATTGCAGCGGTTCCTGCTAAAACCTTGCCGGTCACGATTCTTTATTCGGCACGCAAAGCTGACGCAACGAAGGCGAAAGAACGTTCCATCAACACACGGCCATATTGCCTGTCTTTCGTTTTCTCTCGTACAACTGCGCATCACGCCTACCAATAGTTTCGCTATAGACCCCGGGCTTCCATCGAAGACTGCCCTCGTGGCCTGTATTATTTAACGCGATTGGAACAATAAAATTTTCCTTATTGAAATGGCCCCTGCGAACGCACTATTACGGGGAACACTGACGATTTCACAGATGGCATCTCGAAAAAAGTTTCGCGGGTTTTCGCAGCAGAGCAACATTGTTCATGCATGATATCATATAAAAATACTTTCCGAATGCTGGATTGGACCCATCTCAGTTTCTCCAGGCTCCACGTCAAGGACTGACGAGGGGGTTTCCATGGCGGTCTTTGGCTGTGACCCACGCCTCAGAGCAAGCGTTGCGCCGCACGTCGAGAGCGCCGAAACACGTGATAAGCGGGGTGCTGAAGACGGGGTTAAGGGGAGCAGCGTGTTCGATGTTCTCCGCGAGTAACACTTCAACAACAACAACAACAACAACAACAACAACAACAACAACAACAACAACAACAACAACAACAACAACTAATAATAATAATAATAATAATAATAATAATAATAATAATAATAATAATAATAATAATAATAATAATAATAATAATAATAAACTGTTATGAAGAAAGCAACGGCGCAGTAAATTTCTCACTAACGGCGGATACCCCCACCGCGTCGTGCGGTAAGGTACGAAGTTAAGGTTTTAAAGGGCAATTCCGTGGGCTTTAGAAATCGACGAGCTTAAATAAGTCGAATGTGTGAAACTTGCAGATAAAGCATACAAAGTCTTTTTGGGCTAGGATTTGAAATGGGGACGTAATAACCGACTAAAATTGCAATGATCTTCAACTTCTTCGCAGCACTCAGCGTCAAATGGGCGGTGCATGTTGACGTCATCGAAGATACCGATGCATTTTCTCCGCATAAACAATTGCTTTGAAGTAAAAAAAAAACAATGCCACTGAAGGCAAAGCCCTCCGAGAGTTGTTTTTGACAGCATCGAACGATGGACAGGAAGGGTGTAGTTGACGCAGCGCTAATTTGAAATCTTAATTTCAGTGACGTCACACCGACCTTGCTCGCACTTCTCCGATGTTTGAGGAGAAGCCCAAAATTCAATCGTCGATTACGTAAATATTTTGAATACTAGAGAAAAAAACACAGCATGCTTGACATAGAGCCTACATAGATAAGAATCGTCGAATATCGCAGAGTTCTCAAAAAGTGGTGCAGTTGCCCTTTAAGACAGCAAAGTCGCGGCAGTGGAGTGCCAAGCATTAGATTCCATCACATCATCATCAGCCTGACTACGACCACTGCAGGGCAATGGCCTTTCCCATGTCTCTCCAATTGACCCTGTTCTTTGCCAGCTGCGACCACACGATCCCCGAAAAGTTCTTAATCTCATCCGACCACCTAACTTTCTGCCGCTGCCTGCTACGCTTGCCTTCTCTTCGCATCCAATCCGCTACACTTAAGTACCAGCTGTTATATTGCCTTCACATAACATGCTCTGCCCAAGCCCAATTCTTCCTCTTGTTTTCGACTAGGATGTCATATCCCGCGTTTTTTCCCTCACCCACCCTGCCCGCTTCCGGTTTCTTAACGTTACACCTATCATTTTCTTTCCATAGCACGCTGTGCTGTCCTTAACTTAAGCTGAACACTTTTCGTTAGCCTCCATGTTCTTGCCCCTTAGCTAAGTAGCGGTAAGATACAGCTGTTGTATACTTTTCTCCTTAGGGATATTGGTAAACTGCCATTCATGACCGGGGAGAACCAGCCAAATGCGCTCCACCCCATTCTTATACTTATCTCCCTTTCATAGTCCGGATCAGCGTTCACACCCTCCCATGAATAGACGTATTCCCTTACCAGTTCTAGCACCTCGCTACCAATCGTGAACTGCTGGTGTCTTGCTAGACTGTTGAACATTACTTTGGTTTTTGCATGTTAATTTTTAGACCCGCCGTTCTAGTCTGCGTGTCTAACTTATTGATCATGCATTGCAGTTCATCTCCTGAGTGTCTCACCCAGGCAATGTCACCAGCGGATCGCAGATTACATCCTTTGTCCGTAAAGTTGCAAACTGACTTCATTAAAAAATGCGTTTAAAATCACTTGTGCTGCACCCCTTCGATATTATCTCCCTTGCAGTCTGTACAGAGCTTCCAACGCTTTTCGAGGTCTTGGAAACAGTTAGAAAACGCTTCTTTTGGCAGGGCTGTCAGCTCTTTTGTCGTGGCGTCTTGAATGGCCTCCACGCTTCTCATTCCAGCGACCTTTAGGGCTCTCTTCACTCGAGGAAACAGGAAAAAATCGCATGGCGAGAGGTCAGGCGAGTATGGCAGATGGGGAAGTACAGTAATGCTGTGCTTGGCGAGAAATTTGTTCCCGCTGAAAGCAGTGTGTGGCCTCGCGTTATCTTGGAGAAGGCTCCATTTTCCAGATGCCCATAAGTCAGTGCGACGGCGTCGCAGTGCATCATGCATATGATGGAGCAGGCGGATATAAAGCTCCTGATTCACCGCCTGCCCTTGTGGACGAACTCGTGGTGTATGACACCTCTGGCATCGAGAAAAACTATCAGCATCGTCTTTGTTTTTGTCTTCTTTTGTCGAAAGCATCTTATAGCATGCGGACTGTAATGTTGCAGTCTTGCTATACGATTTCCGTGATCCAAGCCACGTTGTTTTCGTTCCGTGAGTTTGAAGGGCGCCCTTGCCTTGTGTCGTCCTCCACCGACGGCGTCTCCGAAACGAACATCTTGTGCCACTCGAAAACTGGCGCCCGCGATTATGTCTCGTTGCCGTAGGCGTCAAGAAGGAGCTCATACGTCTGTGTGGCTGTCTTGCAAAGCTTCACAAAGAATTTTATGTTTACACGCTGTTCGAGGTAGACGTCCATCTCTCCACATTCACTCAGAGTAGCCTGGCAGAGAAGTGCGCCTGTCAGTGCTCACCTCTCACCCTTTTAATCAAGATCCCGCTGCGTGATGGCTCTGCGGCTTTCACTTGGTGGAGGTGCCGCGATCCTCCACACCAACATGCTGCAGGCGATTTCTGCAGTAGTATTACAATTAGAACTTGTCGCGAACTAAGCGTTCTTCAGTCGCCGGTGACGAATAGTTGCATCTGTTTACTACCTTACAGAGTTCTCATAACCACTTCTCAATATTTCGCTTGCCGATACGCCAATTGCATAATGATTTTCAAGAAATCAAGACTTGAAAACGAGAAAGTTTGCGGAGAAGCTGCTTTGATTCAATGCAGGTAGCAATAACTTTGCTTTCTTGTCTGAACGCTTCAGAGCTAGCTGTTCGGGATGATTCGACTTGTTGGTTGCCGCCACAAATGTTGCCACAGATGACTGCCCCCGCCACCCCCCTGTAATACCCACGATCGCACGCACGCACACGCACGCACAAACGTACACGCACACGCACGCACGCACGAACGAGTACACGCACGCGCACACGATGGTGGCAAGGTTAGGCTAATGAAAAAGAAAGGCGCGGTAACTGTGTGAGTGAGCGCAAAATTATATAATTAGTTTTTGGGGAAAGGAAATGGCGCAGTACCTGTCTCATATATTGTTGGACCCATGAATCGCGCCGTAAAGCAAGGGATAAAGGATGGAGTGAAAGAAGAAAGGAAGAAAGAGGTGCCGTAGTGGATGGCTCCGGAATAATTTCGACCTCCCGGGGATCTTTTACGCGCACTGATATCGCACAGCACACGGGCGCCTTAGCGTTTGGCCTCCATCGAAACGCAGCCGCCTATGGAGGCGAAACGCTAACGCGCCTAAAATTGCATTTTGACGAAAGGAAAGGTGAGATAACTGTCTCATTTCTTGATGGACCCTGAACAGCCCCATGAAATATATTTGTTTATAGGAAAGGAAATGACGCAGTAACTGTCTCACGTATCTCGGTGGACACTCCAACCGCGCCGTAAGGGAGTGGATAAAGGAGGGAGTGAAAGAAGAATGGAAGAAAGCGGTGCCGTAGTGGAGGTCTTGACCACCTGGGGAACGGATGAAGAAGGGAGTGAAAGATGGACGAGAGAAAGAGAAGGAAGCGTAGGTACATAAAATGATGGTGAGGAAGGGAAAGGCATGCAAAATCTGCACCATCTTTCCCAAGTTTTTGCGGGAGAGTGGGAACTACGAGCACCATGAGTTGGCTTTTAGGCCTGTGTGATTGCGCCGTGAGCCAGTGACAACAGTGCACTTATGCACGACGTCGCCTCGCACCCATAGCTTCCACTCTAGGTCAAGAAATTCTAAGATGGAGTACAGGGCGTGTGCTGGTAGGTAAATCCCACGTGCGCGGTACAACATGCCTTCTTAAATACCGTACAGGCCTGCACACTACAGCTGAGTTAATTTTCGGACAAAACTGTCAGTCTATAGGGAAGAAGATAACGACCACTCGCAATGCTGCGCTTCATCGCCGTCTCTTGTCGCCAGTGCGCGAGACTAGCGTTGAAGCTGATGCCGTCCGCAGGCTGTTCTATCCCGCTCCGCCCTAACTGCTGCCTATGTTGGTCGCCGCGCCCGGTCAATAAATACCCTTTTTACTGTGCAGAGTGTGGTCGGCTGTAGATTCTGAGCGTTGCCGGTACGCAGCGATACGCTGGAAAGAGTCGTCGTCACCTTGCAAGAGTATCGACATAATTTTAGACTCACTAATATTACGGCCGCACTAGTGTCGACGACAGCGAGTGTGCAATAAATTTCAACTATGACGGATATAAAGTTCGAGGGAGAAACACGATAACTTTGATATTCAGGAGAATACGCAGTCCTTGCCTCGAGAACGTCGGCGCATGGGCGAGATGGAGCCATGGAGTGGCAATGATGAGAAGTCGCTGGTGGTGGGCCCATGAGTGCCCGGAACTGGGCTATTCATAAGCTGTCGCTAGTGGTTCCGGGACAAACATGGGCATGCGGCATCAACAACGGCGTGCGGCGTGCCCGGGGATGCAGCGCACGAAAGAAATCTGGCGGCTGTCCGGTGCGCGCCATGGAGCTGGGTGCTAAACCGCACATCGAGCAAAAGTGTGTGCGTGGCGAGCGCACCATGGGCGAAGCAAATGAATACGCTTGTTAGGGGACTCGGCGAGCCACGGCTTCGGCATATCTGCGGGGCGCCACCATGAACTGGGTGTGTCATGAAGTCGTCGGCACAACTAAGCTGCGCAGCACCTGGGGCAGGTGGAGTTTTATGTGACGGCCTCATAAAATAGCAATGGGCCAGTGACAGGAGATAATGGATGGCCGGAAGGTATAAAACTTCCGAGAACTTTCACTGGATTTTGTGCCTTAGTTTCGGAGCAAGCAATTATGTTGACGCCGGGGTCCGGGGCAGCACAGACAGCTGGCGGGCGACCTCCTCACGCACAAACTTCTTGATTTCTGCGGCGAGGAAAGTACTTGCTCTCTGCGTTCAGTCCTGCGAACGGTGCTTCAGCCGGACGGCGAACCAAAGCACGCTGCTTGAGCATGCAGCTCGTCAAAGCTCTGGCAGAGTAGCTAGACGGTCACGATGCAAGGTCTTAGCAAGAAGGGCGAGGAGCACGTTGCAGGCGGCATCTTCGATTCCCTTCAAGATATGTTCCGAATGTTACCTTCTTCCGCCAATATCGTGTTTCTAATGGTCGCCACCTACCAGGTGAGTAGTGACGCCTGGTAGGCGAAACAAAAGCCGTGTAAATAACTGGAGGTTCTGTTCTGGAGCCCTGTTGTTGGTCTCGCATTCTCGACTGTCCGTCTTGCGCCACTCAGGAACGGAACGCGACATGGTGTCAGATGTGGCAGCAATCTGTAACACTTGAATCTTGAAGCAGCTATCAACGACCGTCAATGTCAGCATGACCCTAGAAGCAAGTGCCCAATTGGTTAAGTGGCTAGGTCTAACTTTGCATCTAAGGGACGCGTTCTAATTCTCGAACCCCGCTAGATGGTCTTCGTAGAAGTCGCGCTTAGATGAATATGGCACGTCTCCGGACTATGAAAGGCTTCGCAGAACGTCAAAGAACGAATTCTTCTTTACGGCATGGGCCCGGACTTTAGCCTGCTCCTTGACAGTTTATGGGGCGAAAAGCTCTACTCCTCTCATAATGAGCCTGAAGGTCATCTGGCTCTTGGATTTGACCTCTAACGGGAGGCGCGCAGTATGTGCAAAATCGCGCGTGATAGGTGCCTAGATCTCTTTCTTCATCGACTCCATAGCTGCGCTGATGGCAGTAACGTCCGCCGCTGCGCCGACCGCCGCTCTGGACGCTCGCTTTTGCCCTTGTGGCACACCCGCCGTGGTGGCTCAGTGGTTAGGTGCTCGGCTACTGATCCTAAGTTCCCGGGTTCGAACCCGTCCTCGGCGGCTGCGTTTTTATGGAAGCAGAACGCTAAGGCGCCCGTGTGCTGTGCGATGTCAGTGCACCTTAAAGATCCCCAGGTGGTCGAAATTTTTCCGGAGCGCTCCAATACGGCACCTCTTTCTTCTTTCACTCCTTCCTTTATTCCTTCCCTTACGGCGCGGTTCAGGTGTCCAACGATATTTGAGACAGATACTGCGCCGTTTCCTTTCCCCCCAAAAAACTATTCTTATTATTATTATTATTATTATCTATTATTATTATTATTATTATTATTATTATTATTATTATTATTATTATTATTATTATTATTATTATTATTATTACCACTTGTGGCACTCTTGTTGAAGTCTTGAAAAAATAAATACGAACCTGGCTGAGGTGAGTTGAGCGACAGTCACTTTCTTTCACTCGACGCAGCCTCGTTAACGCTGTTGTCAATCGATTCTCCTCAAGTATACTCTCGAGGAAGCTTGAACATATGCTAGTCAGTCCAAGCAGGCGGAATACTACTGCAGAAATCGCCTGCAGCATGTCGGTGGTGAAAATCGCGGCACCTCCACCAAGTGAAAGCCGCTGAGCCACCAAGCAGCGGGTGCTTGATTAAGAATATGAGGTAGGCACTGAAAGGCGCAACGTCTCTCTTTGGAAGAAGTTTATTTTGACAATGGCCAGCAGGAGACTAGGGACCATATTACAGAACGATCACAAACCGGGTCAAAAGTTATTGACAGTGACGCCAAAATGACGAAACGATGAGACGTCGCCGTTTGACACGAGGGCGGCGCCCCGAGAGCATTTATTTACACGGCAAGGGACCATCAGTTAATATTTGTAAAAAGACAATACGCAGCGATCAAAATAACTGATTTTTTTGCCAAGACATTGTATTTAAATTTGGGTGGTAGTCGTGGTAAACATTATTAAAAAATTACGAGACACTTTGGCAACTAAAGTGTTGCGAGGCGAAAGCCTTTCCTTGGCATGCTGCTATTGCGAACGATTGCGGGTGATTGCTTACTGTGTGCGAGTGCTGGATTGCGATTGAAGTACGCGACAACTCTTTCTGGGTGTGCTAATGGTTTATTGAAACGGATGTTCTCGTGAAGCGCTGGAGGCGCTTACTCTTGGCGACTTCTGTGGTCTACATTGCTTCGATGTCATCTTCTGGGAAGGTGTCTACTCGGCGTTCATGGCCGATGAAGGTCTTATGTTTGAATGGGTCGGCGTCTAGGATTGCTGCTTTGTGATCGCTGAAGAGTAGTGATATGTAGTCGAGATAGTTTACGCTGCCGTATGTTTGGAAGACTAAGTCGAGGCAGCTGGCATACTTGGTCCTTGCCTAGCTTATCGGGGTGACTAACTTCACTGCAAGTGAGTACTGCATTGCTTGAAGGAAGTCTTGGGTCTTTGCTTTTTTTTCTCCCACACAATCACACACACCGCAGCACCTGTCAGTCACTGCTAGATTTACAGAAAGTTCCACTGCTTGTCACACGTCGCACCGTTCACGTGACTATATCGATACCCAAATTATGCATCTTTAGGGGGTCTTAAGTGTTAATTACGCTTAATTACACATTTTCCCTACTAATTTGACACAAATGTGACGTTTTTCCGACCGTTATGTGAAAATTTTCACTATGCCGTGACGACTTCTGGTCGATGTGACGTCACACCGTTCCCGTGGCTATATCGACGCCCGCGCTATTTCGACGCAATTTCGACATGTTTGTTTATAATTAATTAAATACTTTGTCTAAAGTCATCAAACTCGGCTTCTAGGCTCATTTTTTCCTCTTCTATCTGAAGCAGCTATTCATTTTCTGCTATCTTTTTAGTTCTCGAGTTACACGCGGGACATCTCTACGAACGGACGATAGTATGAGCCATTAAAGGCTTTCGCTTTAAAGCCGTATCAGGCTATTCTTGGGTTGGCTCTTGGTCTCGTGAAGTGGCCAGCAGTCGGTACCCCCGACGACGTCCCAAGCTCAGACCACCAGCTGCTTTTGGACAGCTGGGTAGGAGCTGGACACCGCGACCTCCCATCGCTCGAGGTCAGTGAGTTGCCACTCTAATGGCGGCTGGAACTCGGATCATATGTAGAATATGTGATGGAAAGCAGCTCTTGGGGCTGAACACATGAGATAACAGCTCTGGGTGCATTAGTGATAAATGGGCGGGGGAGAGAAAGGTGCGAGATTGTAGCTGGCGCTACATCACCTGCTCTAATTTAGTGAGTGATTTAGTGAGGATAGTGGAGTGAAATCTCGTGGTATGTGATCATTCGGTCACGGGCGCTCACTTCTCTGAGGCTTGCCCTGTCGGTTGACGTACGCTGGAGCGGTGTCAGGGGGGGCTTCATTGCCTGGCCCCGTGCGCGGGGACCCATTTGAGTTGAATGGGCCTAGTGGGGGGGGGGGGGGGGCGAGATGAATTCAGAATTTTATGTGCGACGGCGTGCGTCCGCCCTTTGGCAAAGTTTCTGATCGTGGTTTTTGATTCACTAAATCTGAGTGAGGCAGTGGTTCAGGAGATCGCAAGGTCAATTGCAGCTTCTTCGGCTTTTAGCGATGTGTACGTTAGGAGCTATACAGCTGCTAGATGGTGAAAGATTGTGTCCGATTGCTCTAATGGCAAAGGCCGGTTGCGTGGTGTACACCGCTGCATCTACGTAGACAGCGTGCGTGTGTTGTTGATAGCGTTTGTGTAGTGATTGGGCTCTTGCTGCTCGTCGAGCTTGGTGGTGGACTGGGCACATGTTTTTCGGGAGTGGATGAACTGTTAGAAGCTTTTGGGTGGCCCCGGGGTTCGGGTATGTAGGTCGAAGAATGTTGGTTGGGTTAAGGCCTAAATTGTTAACGATGCTGCAGCCTGTGGTGGTGGAGGAAAGGTGTTCAAGTTGTGCCGTGCGGTGAGCTTCTGTAAGCGCGGTTAGTGTGCTATGTATGCCAATGAGTAAGAGCCGTTCGTTGGAGGTGTCGAGGAAGGTTGAGTGTGGTCTTGTATGGCTGACGAATCAGGGCGTTGATTTTCTCATCTTGTGTCGTGACGAAGAGATATGGGAGCGAGAATAGTGTGCGGCTGACCACGAATGCTTGATCTAGACGACGGAGGTTATTTTCGCTCATTCCCCTGTGTCGGTTGGCAGTTCGTCGTATAAGCTGCATGGTCTGCTATAGGGTGCTTGTGGCTTTGGTTATGGTTATCGTGGCGGTGTTCTTGCCGTTGCTCTCGAGTAGGATGCCTATGATTGGACCTTTTCCACCTCTGGGATGGGGGTGCCGTCCAACGTGAGTAGTATTTGAGGCGGGGGGGGGGGTGGCTAGGTCCGAACTACATCTAAATGGTCGAAGAATGAGTAAATCGGATTTGGTAGGGCAGCAGGGCAGGCCGACGGTTGCAGCATGCGCTGCCACCACGTCGGCACCGGCCTGCAAAGTTTCTTCGATGGCTCCGGCATTTCCTGTGGTTGTCCACAGTGTAATCTCGTCGGCAAAGAAGGAGTGCGACAGATTACGTACTGCGTTCAACGCTTTGGCCATGGGAATGATTGTTATGTTGAAGAGTAGCGGCGAGAGGACTGACCCTTGCGGGGTGCCTCAGCTGCCGAGTGCGCAGGTTGGGGAGGGGAGAGAGTAGAAGCAGATTTTTGCTGTGCTGTGTCTTAGAAAAGCTGACATGTATTTGAAGGTGCGCGAGCCGGTTCCTAGTGCCGAGAGCACTTATAGGATGGCGGAGTGGTTGACATTGTCATAGGCTTTGGTTAGGTGCAAAACTAGTATTTCTCGCGTGCGTTTTGCATTTCGGGAGTGGAGGGTCTCTTCCAAGATCTGAAGCATAACGTCCTGTGTGTACAGGTAAATGCGTAAGCTAATCATTTTGTGCCGGACTAGGTCTTGTTCGTCCATATGGTTCTGTAAGTGTTCCAGGACCACATGTTCAAGCAGTTTGCCTAGACAGGATGTAAGGGAGATTGGGCGTAGGTTATTTAGATCTAGTGGTTTGCCTGGTTTCGGAATAAATGTTATACGGGCGTGCGTCTATTGGGCTGATAGCTCTCCAGCTTGCCAGCACTAGAAGAGGTCTGTTATGGCCGGCACAGAGCGCTCGTTCAGATTCCTGGGCATCTTGTTGATTTTGTTTGCCCCCGCAGCCGAAGTGGTGTGTAGTTTCTGCATGGCGGCTTTAACTTCCCATGTGGAAGGGAGCGGGGTACGTGGAGTTGTGGTAAGGTATTGTACGGTACATTTAGAGCGTCTAACAAGACATCATCCTGTAGAGGGAGCCTGTATAGAATGCGTTTTACATTTTTACTTTGCATTTCTTTTGTGTCTCCTGATTCAAGCAACCATCGGATAAATGTCCACGTGTCTTTGAGGCCGAGGTTGCCCCTCATACGATCGCACAGCTGGCCCCATCGCTGGCGTCCCAGACGGCTTGCATGTGTGCTTGAGTCCGCTTGAGTAGCCGATATTGTTTATGAGCGAGCAACCTTTTTGAAGGCTGGCATGCGCTTCCCAAAGATGTAGTAGACGACTGTCTGTCGTCTCTGCATTTTATGTTTCAGGTATTGTGGACGTTGCTTCAGCCACGTCCCTTGTGAGGATTTGTGCCCAGGTGTACAGATCTGTGATGGTGTCTGGGACGTCTCGTCGGATTTGACGAAACTTGTCCCAGTCCATCACCTTCAGGCGCCGTTTTCTTACCTGGGCTAAGGTTTTTAGGTTGAGTTCAGAGCTGAGTATATAGCGACCACTACCGAACGAGTGCTGCGTGTTTGTCCAATGACTGTTGGGGAGGTGTTTTGAGAGGGTTAGGTCCGGGCTGGTGTTGCGTTGAATACTTGTTACGATCCTTGTGGGTTGGTCTAGGTCATGGAGCAGGGATAAGCATTTTTCCAGGTGAAAGTCCAAACCGAGGGGCCTCTACGACAGTTTTTACGGTAGCCTCAACGGGTGTGGTTGGCGTTGAAGTCACCAGTTATCAGGAAGGGGTTGCCCGCACTGGTGATGAGTGCCTTGCGTGTTGCTGCAATGAGAGCTGGCGGATGGACTTCTGGCGGGCTATATATGTTTAATATGAAGAGGCTGCTGCCCTTGCCTGCGCGGGGTAAGAGTTCTACTAGGGGGCCGTCTATGTCATCAAGCTCCAAAGCTTGCTCAATTGCAGTAAAGTTACGGTGGACCAGTGTCGCTACTCGCGTTCGTGGCAGCACACTGGTTGACTCAAATGCATCTACGTTGTTCAGCCATGTTGGGGGGCGACTGAGGGGTCTATGAGATTTGGACTGTTTTGCTGGGTGATGAATGTTTGTATGTGGGGCTGGATTTGAGCCATATAGGCTTCGTGTGTGCCTTGACATTACTCGAGGGGAATCAGCCGGCCTGCAATGCTCGCCATCCATTCTGCAGCATCAGTGCGTAGGGCTTTCACGTTTTGTTCGAGGCTTTGAATTATAGAGGTTAGCTGAGTGAGCGCAGCTGTGTCTACCGAGTTGTGGGAGTCATTTTCGAATTGGGCCTTGCGCTTAAGGTTGCGAGTAGGTGACGCAGCGCATAAGGAGGAGGTTGTGGCAGGGAAGGAGTGGGTTTATTGAGTGTGATAGCTTGTACTGGGTTTTAGGTGACCGAATTCTTTGTAGGCTGTTTTCTCCTGAGAAGTACCTGTAATTGTTGTCAGAGCTCTGCAATTTCTAAACTCTACTATCGCAGTTGTGCTCTAAGCTCTTCATTCTCTTTAGCGAGCGAGGGACGTCCGGGCTTCCGGCTCACCTGTTTATCCATGGGCTAGGCTTTTTGTCCCGGGTGTGGCGGGAGGAGGAGGACCGGCTCCTGTGCTGGCTTTTCCGTGAGGCGGACCTGGACTCGGTTCTGAAGATGCCCCAAAGGCGGCTGCGTGATGATCGGGAATGCCGAGCCATGTTCTCGGTGGATGAAGACGCCGCGGGATCGTCTGTGGTGGTGGCTTTGGTGTTGGATTTCGAATTTCCAGCCCGATCGAACCGTCTTTACTTTTTTTATCCCTTGAAGTGCGAGCCACCGCACAGAATACATTTCGAGTCGCACGTTGGAGTTGAAGTTGCCGGATGGCTGTCGCCGCATCTGTGACATCGGTCGCTGACAGCTTGCGGGCAGGCGTCCGATCGGTGGCCCGGTCTCCAACAGTTAAAACAGTCCTATACCTTGGCTTTGAAGGGGTGGCAGTTATAGACGGCTCCGTAGAAGTTGAGCCGCTTAGGAACCTCCTTGGTTTTGATGAAGGTGATCAGGATTGATTTAATGCGGCCTAAAGGGCGCGTGTCTGCTATTGTGCAGGATCGTCTAGGGTTTAGTGCGACGACGTAGTTTAATATGTTGCAGATTGTGCTGTTGAGAATTCCATGTACGGCATCGTCGGGCGCAGCGATGTAAGCCTTTACCGGGAATTGCTTGTCGGTCTTAGTTTTTGGCACGCACCTCGGCAGGGGTGCTGATGGTGAATGAGTTATTGTGTGGGCTAACTCTGAGTCGGTGGTGCTGCCGGGCGTCATGGTGGTTGAGCTTAACAGTCGCGCACACAATAGGCAGCAGGGCGCCGCCGTTGCATTGTCCAAGATCTAATCCGCCACCAGGTCGGAAAATTAAGATCCGTAGGCGGGTTTTTTGGTAGTGGAGCATGACGTATAGGTTTTGGAGGAATAGTCTTGCCTTAGTTGGGCGACGCCGACATGGCCGGGCCGGGCCGGCGGGTGGGTGAACTTGGGAGGCTTGGTTCAGAGCCGGATTCGAAGTGGCTTGGTTGGGGAAGACATTGCGGGCTGGGATTGCTCTCGACGAACGCGGGTCGTTAGCGAACTGTTCGGGGTTGATTT
Source organism: Amblyomma americanum (assembly GCA_030143305.2). Classification (NCBI taxonomy): domain Eukaryota; kingdom Metazoa; phylum Arthropoda; class Arachnida; order Ixodida; family Ixodidae; genus Amblyomma; species Amblyomma americanum. Next base: position 38,926 of record JARKHS020025204.1, read on the forward strand.
CGTCTTTCTACGCCGTAAACCGTCATTGCTGAGGTGAATACTGAGGCGAGGTGAGTCTAGACGCGCCCGTGGCCGTAGGCCTAACCGGCGGCAGCAGCGGCGGGGGCCCTATTTGCGCTACTTACAACGCGAGGCCTAGTGCTCCGCGCCTGGCTCGGAGCGGTAGAGTCCTTCTCGGGCAAAAAATGGTCTTAATTACACGGAAAAATGGTGGGAACGGGTGCCGAACACCTTCGCTGAACGATTATGGGTGGTATCAGTCCATTTCACGTCGAAGATGCGTCGTCCCGAATGAAAATCCACGGAGCCGAGGCGAGGTGCGTCCGCTGGCTCCCCCGGCCACCGGGCGGTCCCTTTAATGTTGGAATATATTAAGAAAAACAAAAAGCGTAAGAAGTTGCGCTATTCTTTTGCTTCCGCAGCGGTCCTCTGGCGGCGGTAAAACGTCAACAAGCCGCTTTGCACGAAAGCAGCCGATTCCACGCCGTGTTATTGTTCTCTACGCGGCGTCTGAAATGAAGCTACTCTACTGTTGACCTATGTGCGCAGAAAATTTTGAACGAAGGCCGTGAAGGCTACGTGCCTTCCGAGCAAACTGCAAGGAGCGCTTGGTTCGAAATCGACGAAGATGGCTTTTTGAAGTCTGTATGGTTGGGCGTTTACGATCGATAACAAAATTGAAGTAGGGTGAAGTATTTTAGTATCTGATCCGTTTTTGATCGCTCCGTAATAGGACTAAACAGTGGCCAAACCACAAATGCCAACATAGATACAATCTGGAGTCACCATACTGCCGCTGGAGCCAAGGCACCGGTGTACTGCCTCTCCGTAGTCATCTTTCAGGACCCGGGTTGTAGTTCCGGTTGCATGCGCAGTATTTCCAGGAATGCGCGAAAAATTTTCCAAAATCATGCAGTCAAAGCGAACCAGTGCGCTCTCATTATGATGACGACAGAGGTTTTTATCATCAATGGTGTCGACAGTTCGCCGAAGGCCTTGGTGGGCGTTAAGTGTCATTCAGCGGTATGCCTTTGCGCATCGCAGTGCTCTCCGCCCTTCTAGAGGACGAGATTACGAGAGAAGGAAAAGCACAGTAACTTCCTCACTCAGGATGGACACGTGACCCGCGTCTTGAATAATAATAATAATAATAATAATAATAATAATAATAATAATAATAATAATAATAATAATAATAATAATATTAATAATAATAATAATTGGTTTTTGGGGAAAGGAAATGGCGCAGTATCTATCTCAGATATCGTTGGACACCTGAACCGCACCGCAAGGGAAAGGATAAAAGAGGTAGTGAAAGAAGAAAGGAAGAAAGAGGTGTCGTAGTGGAGGGCTCCGGAATAATTTCGACCGCCTGGGGTTCTTTAACGTGCACTGACATCGCACAGCCCACGGGCGCCTTAGCATTTTTGCTACTTAAAAACGCAGCCGTGGCGGTCGGGTTCGATCCGGGAACTCCGGATCAGTATCCGAGCGCTCTAACCACTGAGCCACCGCGGCGGGTCGTGTTGAAAATTGAAAATTGCTTTTCGTGGTGGCTCAGTGGTTAGGGCGCTGGACTACTGATCCGGAGTTCCCGGGTTCGAACCCGACCGCTGCGGCTGCGTTTTTATGGAGGAAAAACGTTAAGGCGCCCGTGTGCTGTGCGATGTCAGTGCACGTTAAAGATCCCCAGGTGGTCGAAATTATTCCGGAGCCCTCCACTACGGCACCTCTCTCTTCCTTTCTTCTTTCACTCCCTCCTTTACCCTTCCCTTACGGCGCGGTTCAGGTGTCCAACGAGATATGAGACAGATACTAGGCCATTTCCTTTCCCCCAAAACCAATTATTATTATTATTACTTTTCGTGGTGGCTCAGTGGTTAAGGTGCTCGGCTACTGATCAGGAGTTCCCGCATAAAAGAAGGGAAGGGATGAAGGTGGGTGTGAAAGAAGAAAGGAATAAAGAGGTGCCGTAGTGGAGGACTGCGGAATAATTTTGACAACTTGGGGGTCCTTAACGTGGACTGAAATCGCACAGGCGGCGTGCTTGGCTTGAAGCCCTCTGGCACGGGAAGGCCCGATATTGCACTGCCTCCGGGATCGGCCCGGCGCATAGTAGCGCGCGCCTTTTCTTTCTATCTTTGCTCTCCTATACTATAACTCTCCTACTTTCAGCACGCGGCGGCGAGCGTGGTTCGGCTTGAGCCAGTAGGCAGGCCCGTGCACTGGGAGGCTTGGAGGCTTGCGGGCATCACTACCCGCAGTCACTGGCCGCATCACTTCCCGCATCACTGCCTGCAATCCTGGGAGGCTTGCGGGCATCAAGGATTTTTCTGCACGACGCAGCGGCGCCGGGTTTTTGTTTCGGTGCGGATTCCATGCTATCGCTTAAAAAACGGAGCCGGTAGGGTGCCTGGATGGCCGCTCGCCTCCGCTTTCAGGGTGAGGACACTGCCCGCGACGGCAACATGTTGGGTCACACGCACCCATTCGGCTGCATAGAGCGCAATCCCGCATCGGGCCGTTTGGAAGACAAAACTGCCACTACCGCGTGAAAATCCGCAAACCTGGAGTTCTAATAAGAAAGGGTGGTACCAGAGATGTTTCAAACAGTGAATCTGAGTTAGTTAAGCTAAAATAGGTCATGTTTCGCAGCTCATCTGCTGAGAAATTCGGCGCCTTGCCCAAAATTCGTTACGTTCTCACAGCGGTTGTAACATTTCCAGCGTTATCTGTACACCCGGATAGTCTACACCTCGATTGCTTTTCAATCATTCTGAATTGCTTATTCAGAGCTGGAGTTTCATAATCGCCAAACACTGTCACTCGGGCAGTTCTAATGAGAATATCAAGCTTTCCTGTCAACGACAGTTTCGAGGATGTTTGGGCATTAACTTGGTCCTCTGTTGCTACTGCGACAAAGCAGTGGCAGTATATAAGAGATAAATATATGAAAGCATAACAACTGTCAAAAGATTTTGACATGCACTGCTCACCTCGTGCTTGGGGTGTTGTTGAAACAGACCAGTTAACTGTGTAGGAGTCTCACTGTTAAATGGTAGCACAAAATTGACTCACATTATTTTATAATTTGTCTTGCTTTCAAGAAATGTGTGAAACGGTCACCTTTGTTGAATCTGCTACTGCGTGGTTTTCTTTCGTAGTCTACGATTAACTTGTGTGTGTGTATGATTCACTTTGCACAAGAGCGTTATAGCCATAACCACTGCTTATTCGCCGTGAAATTTTGTCTTCAGTTTTCGAAAGGTTCAAGGCAATGCCACCTCGTAATGATCATTCTGTCCACTTCAACAAAACCAAATTAAAAGATATATTTTGTGTGTCGCTAATTTAAGCCTCCGCACTTTTCGCCGTCGGAATACGGCGGACATCATATGCTGTGACCATAGGAGTCGGTGTTGCTGAGTGAAAAACAGCACGTAAATATCAGAACAGCAAAGAATAATCCATTTATTTACAATATACATGATATTGAATGTACACATTCCGCTCTGCGTTCTAAAACAAAAGGCAACTTGTATTCACTGAAGGCCTGCGCCTGCTATTGTTTTGCTTCAATAGGATCGCTCAGGAAAGTCAGGTGTGTTCAGCTATCGTGCGGAAATACGAAGCCTACGGAACACTTAACGGTCAACAAGTTTCTGGTAAATTTCTGAGTGCTGTGTGCACGAAACTTGTTGGAGGGCCACACTGCTGATAATCATTTGTCTTAGTGTCTTCATTGGCTTTTTGACACGACTAATATCTCTTGTTTCAGAAAAAAATTTAAATGTCATTTCGCACTGCTCAAAAATTTTCAGAACTTCTTGGCTTGCGTAAGTTAAAATTTTCCCACCTTGCACAAACTCTTTCAGCTGAACGAGTTTGTGCTGTTCTCCGGGCTCTTCCACGGTCAGGATGCGCATGCAGACCGAGCAATGCTGCACAGTAGACAAAATTGGCCTAACTAAGAATCCTGCTAAATGGGGAAGTATGTCGCCCTCGATTGAAGACTCTGGGTGCAGATCGACATCACTGGTTTCCTCATTTTCGTCACATTCGCACTACCTCGCATTCTGTATTTCTGGGAGAGAAAATCAACTAGATAATCACTCTCGTCAATTTCGTAGTCAGATTTTTTGGAACTTCTAAAAACTGGCTCACTGACACAATTTTAAGGGAGTTTTTTAGATCATATGAGCTGGGCACAGGCGTCCGCATTCGGATTACGGAAAATAAATTCTCCAAGCAGTTTTGGACAAGCCTGCCAGTCAGGACAAATTTGTACCCGCAGTTTTTCAAGAGGTAAAGGTGTAACTTCAGCACAACTTCTGTCGACATGACTACGCCTGACTGGCAGGGCTTCCAGATTTTTCGCACGCCAATGCTGAGTTCCTAGACAGCTTCTGACACAAGGTTCAAAACTGAAACTGCTCGCTCATACTTTTCTTTGTCAATCATGCTTAAGGCAACCAACGGATGGCGAGCTGTCTTCATCGTGTACAACGCGAATAAAAGTTCAAAAAACCAAGCAGTGGTTTCAGCTTCCGATGGTAACGCTCCTTGATCTACAAGGTACCTAATTCATGCAGGGGCTTGTCTGAATAGCTGCACAGCGATTTCGACCTTCATTTTTGTGAACTGACCATCTGAAAAATGAATTTCACAGAGGTTTGAAGCAACCTTTAGCTGTTCGTCGTGCTGTTGCTCAAATTCTCAACATGCCTTATCGAAATTCCAGTGCGCGGCAAATTAAAACTTGACACAATTTTTTACTAAGATGCATGACATCCTTCCTCACAAGATGTCATCTAATATTCTTAAGTACATGAGCAAGGTCGGGCATAAAGTAAAGCTCTCTTGTATCACAAGTGTTTGGAACACTGCAGACAGTCACCGAGTTACGTGAGTTCGACAGGCTTAAAGACCTCTACATGGCTCAGTTGGAGGCACCCATGTCACAGGTCACACAGAGAACGCGAAGAGAGATCTCCGAGCTTAGTCGTATGAGATGAAACACAACATCTCTCAACGTGTCACCAGAAACGTAAGAACCTGTGAAATGATAAGCTATCACTTGCCTCCAACCATGAACATAAAAGCATGACGAGCTGCTTGATCAGACTCCGGCAGAGTCGTCCTTCCAAGAAAAACATCAGAACTGCGATCTATCTCTAGCCTTTTTCTGATCCCCATTTCGTCCAGGAACAATAAGCAGTCTTTTTCAATATCGGCCATCATGGATACCTTGGTCTTCATTATTTCAAATATTTCAGTGAGCACGCCTGGTTGAAATAGAAGATGCTGTAGCCTTCTGCAGAGTGTCCTCCTTGACGGCAGCGGATTGCCTTGCTCAAGCAGAACATCGTATCCTGTAGAGCCACAAGCAAACTTCAGCAACAAAGCCTTCTTTACTGTCGCTGGGCTCCATGAACAGCACTTTCTGTTGTGCTTCTGCGGGGCGACTTTATGATCTTTGTTCAGGAAGATGAGATTTGAGGTCAAAGTAGACATTTCTTTCTGAAGGCGTTTTGAAGTTCTATTGTTTCTTTCCAGCTTTTTTTTTTTAGTCAGGGAGCATCGTTCACTCAAAATCGAGTTCTTATTCTGAAGGTCCTGTACTTGTTTCACGAGCTCAGTGGCGGACATAGAAAACACATCGGCTGTTCGTGCTCCACTCTCCCTTGCATCTTGATGCTCTTCGCTCACATCACTGTCGGCGCTCTCAGAACAGCATTCTTCTGCGGCTGATGAGCTCTGGTCACTATCACTGACAATTGTAGCTGGGAACGTTCGTTAACGAGGCGGTTTTCTGTATTTAGGTCGAGCTGAAAATGTTAAAAAAACAGAAACAAATTACATTGAGGACACGAAGCACTGAACTTGTTTAGAATTTCGCATATGCTTTTAAACGGCTCCCTTCATCGGATTTCGAACGACATGCATAAGCTAGCAAACACAGACCCATGATCAGGACCCGACATGCTTAATTCCGCCATCTGAACTGGAGGAACTATGGGGCGGATCAGCGAGAAAATGTGACTATTATTTCTTCCGTCTTTTTTATGCCATCAGCATTTCGTAATAGAATTCTCTCGCAATACAGAAAGACACTGCTTGGAGAGTATTTAAATAGCATCAAAAAAAGTAGAGGTTAGTGACCCGACATTTCTGAGTCGAAATGTTCACTTTCGAGAAAGTATATAATTCCTTACGCCTGAATTCAAAAATCGTCGGCACAGCTGTGGATTTCAGCAGGCGCCGTCCATTCTGCCGATTGGCTTCATATTGGTCTTGGTCAAAATCAAGCTGAAATAAAGTAATGCATGGTAATACGAGGAACTGGAGCCTGTCATCAGTCAGATGTATGGCTCGTGGTGCCATCAGCTCGAAAAAAAAGCAGTGATACCCAGGAGCAGTTGTGATAAATATAAATAATCTTAGGGTATCGTGCCAACACGCATGCAATAGTAAATTCATAAACAGTACGTTCACTGTTAACACAGATATATGCACCACCTTGACATATATATATATATATATATATATATATATATATATATATATATATATATATATATATATATATATATATATATATATATATATATATATATATATATATATTCATAAACAGTACGTTCACTGTTAACACAGATATATGCACCACCTTGATATATATATATATATATATATATATATATATATATATATATATATATATATATATATATATATATATATATATATATGGTTTGGTTTATGGGGGTTTAACGTCCCAAAGCGACTCAGGCTATGAGGGACGCCGTAGTGAAGGGCTCCGGAAATTTCGACCACCTGGGGTTCTTTTACGTGCACTGACATCGCACAGTAAACGGGCCTCTAGAATTTCGCCTCCATCGAAATTCGACCGCCGCGGTCGGGATCGAACCCGCGTCTTTCGGGCCGGCAGCCGAGCGCCATAACCACTCAGCCACCGCGGCGGCTGTTATATATATATATATATATATATATATATATATATATATATATATATATATATATATATATATATATATATATATATATATATATATATATATATATATATATATATATATATATATATTTGCAGACAAGGTTAAGGAAATGAGGGACTCGTTTTTGACAAACATATGAAGGGAGCCAACAGTCACCGAAACCAAGGTGCATAAGGTTTTTTTTTATTTTTTTATGTGTAGCGGAAATCAGTGGGATAATAATACTTAAATTAATCTATCGCTTAAAGAAGATTACTTATAAAGCAGCAGAAAAAACAAACATGCCGCCGGTGGGATCCGAACCCACGACCTCCGAATATCGCGTCCGGTGCTCTTACCAACTGAGCTACGGCGACGGCTGTCCAATCTGCTGCTCTCGTGGGTATTTATTGTGTGTAAGCGAACCTTGAAAGTGTTCACCAGCGCCACCCTCGTCCATAGCGGCGGACGTAGCACGTCCTGTATTACCGCGAGTGTGACGTGGAACGTCACCTAACGGATAGGGCGGAAACTGCGCGAGAGCCCTCTTATGCTACCTATGGCATCAAGACCGCCAGTACCGAGACCCTCATTAAGCAATTAGCAGAGAAGGTTAAGGAAATGAGGGACTCGTTTTTGACAAACATTTGAAGGGAGCCAAGAGTCACCGAAACCAAGGTGCATAAGGGAATGTTTTTTTTTTATTTTTTATGTGTCGCGCTAATCAGTGGGGTAATAGTACTTAAATTAATCTATTGCTTAAAGAAGATTACTTATAAAGCAGCAGAAAAAACAACCATGCCTCCGGTGGGATCCGAACCAACGACCTCCGAATATCGCGTCCGGTGCTCTTACCAACTGAGCTACGGCGACGGCTGTCCAATCTGCTGCTGTCGTGGGTATTCATATTTATTGTGTGTAAGTGAAACTTGATTTTAAGTATTATTATCCCACTGATTAGCGCTACACATATAAAAAATTAAAAAAAAACATTCCCTTATGCACCTTGGTTTTGGTGACTGTTGGCTCCCTTCACACACACACACACACACACACACACACACGCCACACACACACACACACACACACACACACACGCGCGCGCACACGCGCGCACACACGCACGCACACACACACACACACACACACACACACACACACACACACACACACACACACACACACACACACACACACACACACACACACACACACACACACACACACACACACACACACACACACACCACACACACACACACCCACGCACCCACGCACGCACGCACGCACACACACACACACACACACACACACACACACACACACACACACACACACACACACACACACACACACACACACACACACACACACACACACACACACAATATAAAATCACCAAAAATTGAAGAAACATAACAGGATTTAATTCACGACGTTTCGGCTGGAGGACCAGCGTTTTTCTAGTGTCGAAACGTCGTGAATTAAATCCTGTTATGTTTCTTCAATTTTTGGTGATTTTATATTATATTGACCAAATCAGCTGCCAGAAATCACTTTTGGTATATATATATATA